>JAECUM010029289.1:0-19359 GCA_016617855.1 Megalonaias nervosa | reverse complement strand
CATCGCACCTGATTAGTTTAAAGTTAATGATAAAATGGCAACCAAGCTAGTATTTACCTAAACAGGAGGAGCATGAGCGCCATCTATTTCATAATATAGTGTTATCTAGTCGAAGTTCATATCCTGGACAATTCATTGTCTCTTTGTTAACAGTAACAAGAGAGACAGAGAGAGAGAGAAAATATTGGAATATAAAAATATATAAAATATAAATATAAAATATTCAAACCCCACCTTCTAGAAACCCTCTTTTAAAAAGTTGGTTTGTCTAATGACTAGTGAACGTAATACGTAGGAATCGTGTGAAATGGTATGACCAGTACAGGTTTAAATAATATATTGGCAGTCTGGGAAAATATTAAAATGTCTGCATACACAGTATCATTTTTATACCGTTAACATTGTATAAATACTTTGATAGAAGAGCTTTATGACAAACGCGTAACAGACATCTGCGCAACACAAATATAGATGTAGTTTGAAAGAACATACGAGTTAAAATTTTTCAGTGTAAGTAACGGATTTAATGCAAACGTCACTTGATGTCCTGTACATCCGCCCTTTAAGATAGTTTGATTGTTCTGTATTCTTTCTGTTATTTCCATTTTCATAGCCCTACAAATGCTTTGATCTTTAAAAGACAGAATAAACATATAATGTTGCATTTTTGATCTAAATAGACATATTTATCATGTGAGTGCTTTGTTTCTTTCATTCACAATCATATTCGTTGTAATAACACAATAAAGAGTTCTTGTCATAGAGATAACTTTACTGGACGCACAACCATCAATTGATATTTTGTTTTACGGTATTACAAATTCAATGACTCTTTCAATGGCTTCCAACCAAAGTCTTAGTAAATATTCTACAGATAAAACAAATGAGATACTGCGAAGATATGAGTCCAAGTTATTTTTCGCATGTGCATCAAATGTTTGAAGAAATGTGAAAATGATTTTTATTATCTCTGAATTATCGAAGAACCACATATTCTGTTACGGCAAATACGTTTTATCTAATGTACTGCCCAGACTTGCAAAAATAAAATATATTGACCTTTTTATCTCGCAGTGCGAGACACAATTTAATATAAGGACAGCAAACTATGCATATTGACCATCATGTCATCTGTCTTTGTCAAAATGGATACAGATGCTGTAGCGGGTGTTAACCTAGTTCTACGCGTCTTGCTATATTTAGTAACGGCGGGGACTTGAGCCTGAAGGACAATTCGCAAATATCTTCATCCAGATCATGATGATTTGGCACTTTAGGTTCGCTTACGTTATTTATACATCGAGTTTTAATAACATTAAACTTGCTGCTGTATAAACAGAAATAATTTTTATGGTTCCGAGCGATTGCAATTGTCCAAGGGACAGTTACAGTTTTCATCTGCTCAGTTGGGCTATTGATAGACTGGCTTAAAACCATTTACGTACTTCTGTGAGTTTAAGAAATATAGTTTGTAATAAATTTTTTATACATTCTAGAAAGTTCGGTCTTTGTCCTTTTACTTTCATTACCTTGGTCATTGGGCCCTGGTTGTTTTAACCCATATTATTCAACTTTCACCATGCACGACTCTCCCGGGGTAGATAATGATATGAGTTATCATACAAAATTTCTTAGCTACAGGCTCAATGAACGCCACTCGAGCTGCTATCACTGTTTATTTCATCTCCAAATATTTCTTACTTGCTCTGAGATATGCTACTATTTTCCAACTATCTTGATAAATTAAACAAGAAGTTCAGTTTAACGATTCTATTTAAAAAATACTGCTGCACAATATAAATGTAGCAATGGTGCACAAATGTTGCACACATAACATTTTCATCTGGTGCGAACATGAATGCTCTCACATGTGATGAGTTTTATATGGCAACATAGGTATCAGAAAAGCCATTTGCTGTAAAGAAAGCGAGAAAATATCCCTTACTAGGCATTTTTAAAAGCAACATTTTGGTTGATACCAAACGTTCTAAATATTTGTCCTTTAATAAAAGTGGGTTGACACAAGGAATCCCTTTTACTTTAAGTTTATTTCAGAAATGATCTAATGCTTTGTGTTATAGAACAGTAACAAGTTGGTTACACTATTGATTATATTCCCACTGTATTCATAGTTTTTAGGATTATTCTATGTATATATTCTTAAAAGTCCTAAAGACTGCTCCGAATGCCTAGTGGTTAGAGCGTCCACCTCGGATGGGGGAGGTCGCGGGTTTGAACCCCGGCCGAGTCATACCAAAGACTTATAAAAATGGTACTAACAGCTGCCTCGCTAGGGGCTCAGCATTTAGAGTTCAGTGTTAGGACTGGTCGGCCTGGTGTCAGGATAATGTGACTGGGTGAGACAACGTACTACATGTCTGCAGCATGATGCCCCAGTGCACGACATCACTATCAACTGCCACTCTGCAGACAACGTAGTACGGAGCCCCTTAAGTACGGAGCCCCTTAAGTGACATGGATGCATATATATTTTATTTCGTTTAATTGAAATACATTTCGTTATTTAGAAATGCTATTTCGTTATTTCGAAATACTATTTCGTTTAAACGAAATACTATTTCGTTATTTCGAAATACTATTTCGTTATATCGAAATAGTATTTCGTTATATCCAAATGCTATTTCGTTATTTCGAAATAGTATTTCGTTATTTCGAAATGCTACTTAAACGAAATACTATTTCGTTATTTCGAAATAGTATTTCGCTATATCGAAATATTATTTCGATATTTCGAAATGCAATTTCGTTTAAACGAAATATTATTTCGAAATAACGAAATACTATTTCGATAAAACGAAACAGCATTTCGATATAACGAAATACTATTTGGATATAGCGAATTACTATTTCGATATAACGAAATACTATTTCGATATAACGAAATACTATTTCGATATAACGAAATACTATTTGAAATAACGAAATAGTTTTTCGCTTAAAGGAAATAGTATTTCCTTTTAACGAAATACTATTTCGAAATAAGGAAATACTATTTCGTTTAAACGAAATACTATTTCGAAATAATGAAATACTAATTCGATATAACGAAATACTATTTCGATATAACGAAATAGCATTCCGTTTAAACGAAATAGCATTTCGAAATAACGAAATACTATTTCGATTAAACGAAATAGTGTTTCGAAATAACGAAATAGTATTTCGAACTAACGAAATAGTATATCGTTTAAACGAAATAGTATTTCGAAATAACGAAATAGCATTTCGAAATAACGAAATGTATTTCGATTGAACGAAATGAAAAATATGTGCATCCATGTCACTTAAGGGGCTCCGTATCGTAGTGATATGACTGAAACGTTGTTAAATCTACGTTAAAAGTCCTAAAATACACAGTTCTCAATGGAATCAGAATATATTTGATGACTATTTCGTACTTAAAAGTATTGGTTGCCATAGGTTTGGGAAATTTGTTTTACTATATAATTAATTGCAAGCTGCATTAAGGGTTATAGCAAAGCCAGGTGCGTTCATGCATAGTGTGTAATGGATTTTCAAGCTTTATGACGTTCCGAATCCTGTACAAGATGACTTTCAACTCTTATAATCACAGTCATAACAATACTGACAACTCTCAAGAATTAAGTTACAAAATTTGAATTTGACCATTGTTTACCATTATTGAAAAAGCAGATACGTAGGGCGCATAGTTACGTATAGTTTCTTTCTTGTGTTATGAACTTAGAACTTCTAATTATTATTTTTCATGATATAATTTTAATCAGCGTACATGCTTGTTATAACGGAATGGTAAATATTGTAATTATAACTTTATTAAATCTCGCTTTTCGGTATTTATATTTCAAGAATATAGAAAAGATCTATTTATATAAATCAATTTAGGATGAATTACAATCGATGAAAGATAAAATCATGTGCCATGTATTATATGACAAACTTTTGCAGTAAAATATTAATTTTAAATATAATTTAAATATTAAATTTTGTAAATGAATAAAGATAAGAAAACAATGTGATTTAGGCCATAGGCGGTTTGATTTTTCCTATCAATATAATTTCTTCACGAAATAGTTGCTACTTTCTGTAGTTTTAGCGAGTTCAATATAATTATAATTTCTAAGGATTTAAGTCTTTTAACTTTACCAAAACCAGATTTATTTTTAATTGTTTGTTTTGCGTTCCTCATTGTTTCTAAGTTTTTTTCATTTAAATCCTTATCATTGTCATTCATAAATGCCCATGAATGTCGCAGATAAGTAATCCTCGTGTAGGTTGCATACAGATTAACTTAGATGGCAATGCTTTTGATAGATTCTCTTATAAAACTACAAATATTATTAGAAATTACAAATTAAATTTTCCGGTTCGAATTCTTCCAGCTAATATGTTACATACAGAATCCACGACACACACAATGCAGGATTGAAATAAAACAAAACGCACACACACGTACAAAAAACGAAATGTTCAGTTGTTTTTATTTCCGTCATGTTTCAAAGTGTATTATATTATGTCCAAATAACACTTCGAAAAATTTATCTTTTTTTTAAAATATGCCACCAGCAACACCAAACAGTGAGTATTCTCATGCTATTATTCAACCAAGCAATTGCATGCAATTTTATTGTGCACAAACAATGAAATATGAGGAAGACATTTTTTTGAGAAAGTGAGTAACAGGAAACGTCAGTCGGAAGTTTTGAGATCAGTTTGGAACACGCTATGCTTATATGTGACAATTAGGGGCTTTTTTAAACAAATCTTTTCAGTGAGCCTTATCCTCCATTAGTCTATGTTAATTAACCGAAACATGTGAGAAAATAAATCATCGGTCTCAATACAAACGAGAAGGAAAATGCAAGAATTTTAAGAGGTGACCTTGCATATACATTTATCGTAAAACACGGTTTACCTTTTCATAAATCAAGTCTAACAGATCCTAAATTGCAATCGTTGCTAATTTATTCCAACAGAGCCGTGAATGCGATTTTAGGTGAGTCGTTTGGCAACATACATCCTAGCTTTCAGAACTGTGGCTTGCTCAGTCAAGGAAATGCGTTCTACAAAAAAATGCCGTCAGATATTATCTACCTATTGATAATTGAATGCTTAATGGCAGCCATAGCCATAGTTTGTACCTCCCTACCGATTTAAAAGACGAAAAGCACAAATGAGATAAAGATGCACATAACTTAGTTTATTTATTGATTTATAATTTCAAACCTGATTATGCCCAGGTGGGACCCTAACACTGTTATCGTCTGCGCGTTTCATTCCAAATGGAAGTTTTCAGTGTAAAAGACGACCTGTTCGACAGTCATTTCCAGTTCCTGGACAAGTCCATTTTCAGTGTTGGGGTGTTTCTACGATTAAACATGTCTGTACCTAGAACGAAAATACTTCCGATATTTATAATGTCGAATCAAGCAAAAGAAAAGAATGACAATTACAAATTTGCCTTTCACGTGGATTTAACAAGCGGTATAATTTCTATGTACATACGTGCAAAGGATATAACTCCAAACTCTCAACATTATGGTAAGTTATGGAATTATCATGCGGTTACCGAATAGGACGAACTTCGTCATAATGTTGTCTGAGGAAATCAACTTGGCCATAGTGTATGCAACATGGCGTTGTTTTAGTATAGAAAGTCCGTTAAGCATGAAAGGCGCAGAGAATGCTAGTGTTAGGGCCACTCTAGTCAATTCAGGTTAGAAATTACGAATCAATGAATGAATTGACTAAGTTCTGTGCACTTTTTATCACATTAAAGATTGCCGTTTTTGAAATCGGTTGGGGGGGGGGGGAGCGGGGGACAAACAAACGGGAGGTATAGTCAGACTATAATTAACATTTTGTCAGAATAAGGCCATACTTACCGTCATATGCCGTTCAAGGGGCGAATTCAGGAATATACTTTGGCATAAACGATGGGCATAAACGATAGGCGAGATATCTTAGGGATGTAGCCAGTGGTCAGATGTACTTGGAAACTTCAGCCGTGTTCATATCCTGTAATACAATCTTCTTCAGTTCAATGCTGACATTTATGTCGGGAAATTGAATATAGAGATTTATTATATTTTTTCATTCATTCATTTTCGGGTGTGAAAATATAAGATTTCCCATCATGCCATGCGACGCTTGATTGTGTGCGCCTACAAAAGTTGTACCTGCAACAACAAGAATAACAAGTTCCTTGTGAGCTAGGACAAATAAATAAAAATTGCATTGCATTTCAGACATGAAAATTAATATCTGATAACAAAATTTGACCCGACGCCGTTGTGATGCATTTCTGAATCGGACTTGCATTGTTTTCAGATAGTTTCAAATAGTTTACAAAATGACAAAAATATAATTTACTGTGACAGAGTATGTCAACGCAATCCTTTTTTGAGTCACGTATATTTATATGATCAGGCTATGAAAGTGAGGTGACCTTAAGAAAAGCGAGTCGGGGGTGTGTTGTGCCGAAGAGCGAGTTTAATCATCCATGTTTAATCTCCGAAACTTCGATCCTGGAGTAAATTCGGTGTATAATAAGAAAGAAAATGTTCTTTTCCTACGTTAAGACCGAATATTTTTCATCTTGTGTTACCCAAAATCTATATATTTTAACTCATGACTGCGCCTCTCGTTAAAATATCATGCTTTTAGTACCACACTATGAATATATCTGGTAGTAACTCACTCTGCTCCATATTTGCTATTATCCCTACGCAGACCAACTCTGAGGTCACTTCTGTATGTTAAGAGCAACAAATTAGTTCCACACACATGGCCCGATTACCTTGTTCATTTCCATGGCTTCATGAAGCTAATCTAATAATCTCTTCGAAGTAACTTTAAACTAAGCAGAATTCTTTCAAAAAGTATGTTAATATGTGTTTTTGCAAAGCGTAAAGTTGCCAATGCTTAATGGAGCATTTCCGTTGTCCAATCTTCATATTCGGATGTGTGAAGTTTTGCATCTTGGAAAGTTCGACAGTTTCGGAGGTAAGTAACTCTAGCTTGTAGTTCACAATCACATAGTGCCTAAATAGAAGTGATTGGTTTTCAAAAGAAACCAGAACTTGTGAAATTTTCGCATTAACGTAGGCAAAGGAAATGTCCACTATTTAGTATATACTTAAGTGTGAAATATAGAGACTTACCAGAGAAATAATTTTCAAATGTTTGTCATTCCTTTATTTTCACATCTGAAAAATATATCCTTATATTTTCAGGTGTGCAAATATAAGATTTCCCATCATGCCATGCAACGCGCGATTGTGTGCGCCTACAAAAGTTCTACCTGCAACAAGAAGAACGCTTACTTTGTGAGCTAGAACAAATAAATAGAAACCGCCTTAAATTTTAGACATGGATATTAATCTTTGATAAAGTAATTTGACCAGACACCGTTCGCGTATCTCTGAAGTTATTTCCCCTGACTTCCTTGATAACAACAACAACCACAACAACAACATACTCGCTGTGATGTAATTGCTGACTTGGATTTTCATTGTTTGCAGATAGGGTCAAAGAGTATACAAAATGACAAAAGTGTAATTTATTGCGACAGATTAAGTCAACCCAATCCTAACACTTTCTATAGTGACGCATATTTTTATATAATCAGGCTATGAAAGTGGGAGGAATTTACGAAAAGAGGGTGGGGGTTAGCGTGTTGTGGCGAGAGGGAATTTAATCTCCTAACTCTTCTTACGATTCGCCACTCGCTAAAATCTAACGTGTTTGGTACCACATGATCAAATATATCCGGTATTAAGGTAGGAAAAGAAAATATCCTCTATGTCATGTCACAGAACATTAACATTATTTAAGTTGTCA
This sequence comes from Megalonaias nervosa, assembly GCA_016617855.1. Taxonomy (NCBI): domain Eukaryota; kingdom Metazoa; phylum Mollusca; class Bivalvia; order Unionida; family Unionidae; genus Megalonaias; species Megalonaias nervosa. Next base: position 11,517 of record JAECUM010029289.1, on the reverse strand, counting down.
GATACACGGAACTGAGATTGTGGGGGATTTGTATGGTTGGTGGGGTGGGATGCTTCCAGAATTTTAATTAAACTATTATAGAAGTCCCACCCAGGCTCGATTTTGGTTGGAAGTTAAATTAGTGAAAGATAGATGTACAGCTCCGAGCCCCCAGTCAACAATGCCGAAGGATAAATGGTTAAATATATAAAAAGGTTGAAATTCAATGAATACAAATTTAATAACAATTCAACAACCAAATGCTTCACCTTTCCAATTACACTCCTTCTGCTATACTCTTTAATAGCCTATTGCATCAATTGATTAGCAGTGTGAGATCGATTTCCACCTGTCCTTGTATTCTACTCATTTGTTGTATTCTCCTCTCTTCTATTTCTCCCAATTCCTTCTCCTCTTCCTCCCCGACTTTCTCCAAATTCCCTCCTTGATTTCTCTATACTCATTCTCCTCCTCCTCCACTTTCTCCTCCAGACTCCTTTTCCTCCTCCTCCACTTTCTCTCCCCCTTCTGTCGACTTCAACTGTTCGGCTAGTCTCAATTCCGTCTCCACCTCTTGGAGACTCGGGACTCAACTGAACCGGAAGTTCTGTCCCCTAAAAAGCTTCCTGTGAAAACACAAGGACTGTTCAATATTTTTCCTTAGCCCTCTCATCTCACACTGCACACAGCCTATCATCAGATAACGGCTATTAAATTTCTTCGCCCACGCATTCATTTACATCGAGATACTCATACGTTCTTGTATGGTAAAACAACGTCATAATAAAAAGCACGGTATCAATTACTTCTCATACATACATCAATAAATTGCGTCACATCAGTACATATTCCTAATCCCGTTACACTAAACAATATCACAATAATCAGACTCATTCTTTTACCTTAGACTCATACAAAGTACAAAAATATTCAAATATCCATGCTCTGATATATTCATATGTCCATAGTAACTAATCTTACATACTTCAACATTTTCCAAATTCACAACTCAAGTATGTGTAAATTCTAACATAACGCATTAATAAATGCACTAGTTTACTACGATTTAACCTAACAGCAATTACAAAATTAATTCTGAACACAAGCTAACAATCTACATAATTCCGCCTCGCATCTAATAATTCTCTACTTAAGCTCAAGCCCATTTCTCAAATACGCATGTAAATAAGACATTACAAAGGTAATTCTACATACTAAACGATCCCAGTAATTAAACATAACACTACAAATAATTACAATTATGATGCCGTAATATTCTGCAAAAATCGAGCAAACAACTTACTGACCTTTTCAAAGCTTTGTCTTTCCTTAGAATCTACCTCTAAGTTTTAGCGCCAAATTACAAGTGGCTCTCTCGGAGTAACCCTATTTGCTCAGCAATCTTCCCAGGCGACTAAATTTTTCTTAGAGTTCTGAAAGTTATAATTCGGATCTAAATGTAATCACATCCTCTATCTCAATTCCGACTGGATGTCGCTGTGAACCGAACCAGTCAAACTTAGCGGACAATGTCCCTCTCGCTGTCTGTCAACGTGGAGACGGTTGAGAACACGCCTCGTTCACCCCGCGGGCTTTCCTCTGATCTTAGGACTAAGCTGTAACACCTAGGTGTGATAACTACAAGCCTTTGTCAAATGATGCGAACGGAAGCCTACGCCAATTTAAGTTTCTGGTCCTCTGGCGGGTCACGGTAACATTGCGTAAGAGATTAACACTAGCAGCGGCAATGTTTAGACATCTAACACATGGCCGTGGTAATATCCTAGCTTATATATATCTTTATAGCTGGGGCTTAGCAAACGTGACAGAGATCTTGTAGCATATTTAGTGCAAGCTTGGATTTCATAGCTTATGCAATGCTGTGTCAACACCGGGTATATCAAGGTAATATCCGCATTTTGTACGTTGTAGTCTAAACAAGAGAGAGAGAGAGAGAGAGAGAGAGAGAGAGAGAGAGAGAGAGAGAGAGAGAGAGAGAGAGAGAACTAAATACTAGTATATTTCGACGTTTTAGTTCTAAGCAACAGTCAGACAGAAAAGTCCTTTCAGAAATAAAACACAGCAATTCGACAAGTATTAAGATTGTCATTTTCCAGAGTGACTCTATACTTTATATTGTTTTGATCATTAGTAATTTTCATTTAGTACTTCTTCGAAACGCAAATGATGTGGGGCACAGTGTAAAATACTCATAAGCCAATTTTGTGATCCCTTATTCAATAGTAATTCATTGACAACTGTATCATATTATAAAGATTCCTCACAATTACTAGGATTTCGGAATATTCTTTCGAATGTCTAAATAATAAGTGTTTAAAAATAATACTATTAAATGAACAAGACATTAAAATGTCTTTACTAACAATGTTAAGTATTCATAAACTGGAAACATAATTAAAGCGTCAAGTTCTTGTACATTTGACTAAATTACAATGACCTACACTTGCTTGTGTGTGACGATGAAGTTAAAAATACACTATTATCCATATACCTATAAAAGTAAATATTTGTCTCAAAATCAGTATGTGTAAGATAAATATATCGTGCACATATTATGTACATTCGAAATATTGAAGCTGTTCGTATATGCTTCGCTTCAGGAGTTTGATCTTACCAATTTTAATATCACGATGAAAATTGCCGTGAATGCTACGGAAGGAGAATCAAATTACGTGACCTTCTCTTCCTGAAATAGAAAAATAAATTACCTACTTGACGCAAATAAATGTGTCCAGTTTCCTTCCAATTCACTACCAAATAGAGATAGATTCATGATGACCAGGATAAACACTATTATTTTGCTTTGTTCCAAACCCTCGCTTATTTTGCAGATTTGGAAATGCCCCTACTTCTGCATCTGCTGCAGCTACTACTATTCCTACTACTGCTACTACAGCAGCGGAAGTAGAAAGAGCAACAACAACTACTAATACAATTACTACTCCTACCATTTTAAGTGATTTCACTCATTAGTACCATTGCACACATATCGTTTCTCCTCCACAAATAACAGCAACTATCACTATTTGCAATGAATGTATTGCAAAGGCCCCTTAGCACATATTATTCGACAGTGCCTTAATAACGAAACTTGCATTGAGAAAGTAAAATGGACATTCATGAACCATAATTTCTGTAAATGATGAAGCTAAAGATGGAAATCCAGATCGCTCTTGGTCGCACCAATAAAAACAAAAAAAATCTGCATGCCAAGGTTGGTTGAGTTCAATAAATCTTCCTATAGTTATCCTGCAGAAACCAAAGATAGGAGTATGAGGAAGCAGGATGTATGACACTTTGGACAATGGGAATGCCGCATTAGGATTCAATAACAACTTGGACACTGGAAATTGAATTCATTCAATATACATCTGTATGCCAAATTGTGCTGAAATACATTAGACGTAGTAAAGTATTGATGGGCAAAAAAACTGTATAAATCTATAAGGCAAACTGGGTTGAAATGCATTAGACTTAGTAAAGTATTGATGGGCAAACAAGTCTGTAAATCTGTATGCCAAATTGTGTCGAAATCCATTAGACTTAGTAAAGTATTGATGGCAAACAAAATGTGTTGAAATGCATTAGACTTAACAAAGTATTGACTGGCAAACAAGTCTATAAATCTGTATGTCAAATTGTGTTCAGATGCATTAGACGTAGTAAAGTGTTGATGGGCAAGCAAGTATATAAATCTGTATATCAAATTGTTTTGAAATGCATTAGACTTGGTAAAGTATTGATGGGCAAACAAGTCGATAAATCTGGATGCCAAATTGTGTTCTAATGCATTAGACTTCGCAAAGTATTGATGGGCAAACAAGTCTATAAATCTGTATGCCAAATTGTGTTCAGATGCATTAGACGTAGTAAAGTGTTGATGGGCAAGTAAGTATATAAATCTGTATGCCAAATTGTTTTGAAATACATTAGACTTGGTAAAGTATTGATGGGCAAACAAGTCGATAAATCTGGATGCCAAATTGTGTTCTAATGCATTAGACTTCGCAAAGTATTGATGGGCAAACAAGTCTATAAATCTGTATGCCATAGTGGGTTGAAATGCATTATACTTAGCAAAGTATTGATTGACAAACAAGTCTTTAAATCTGTATGCCAAACTGTGTTAAAATGCATTAGACTTAGTGAAGTATTGATGGGCAAACAATTCTATAAATCTGTATGCCAAATTGTGTTGAAATCCATTAGACTTAGTGAAGTATTGACGGGCAAACAATTCTATAAATCTGTATGCCAAATTGTGTTGAAATCCATTAGACTTAGTGAAGTATTGATGGGCAAACAATTCTATAAATCTGTATGCCAAATTGTGTTGAAATCCATTCGACTTAGTGAAGTATTGATGGCCAAACAATTCTATAAATCTGTATGCCAAACTGTGTTTAAATCCATTAGACTTAGTAAAGTATTGATGGGCAAATAAGTCTATAAATCTGTATGCCAAAGTGTGTTGAAGTTCATTAGACTTAGTAAAGTTATTGCTAGGCAGACATGTCTATAAATCTGTCTGTCAAATTGTGTTGAAATCCATTAGACGTAGTAAAGAATTGATGGGCAAACAAGTCTATAAATCTGTATGCCAAATGGTGTTGAAATCCATTCGACTTAGTGAAGTATTGATGGGCAAACAATTCTATAAATCTGTATGCCAAACTGTGTTTAAATCCATTAGACTTAATAAAGTATTGATGGGCAAATAAGTCTATAAATCTGTATGCCAAAGTGTGTTGAAGTTCATTAGACTTAGTAAAGTTATTGCTGGGCAGACATGTCTATAAATCTGTATGTCAAATTGTGTTGAAATCCATTAGACGTAGTAAAGAATTGATGGGCAAACAAGTCTATAAATCTGTATGCCAAATGGTGTTGAAATCCATTAGACTTAGTACAGTACTGGTGGGCAAACAAATCGTTAAGACCGAAAGCACAAAAATGTCCTAAAATATGTTGTGGCGTGCTGAAGATGGACTAAGGTCAATGCCTTTAAACATTAAGGTGCATGAAGAAAATTTAATAATTCGTATCAATGTTATGCAGCAGAAATAAAATCAGTCCAGACAACTACAACCCGACCTACTACATTTCCTAGTATTGTACTGAATACCTGCTCCCCTCCCCCCGACAGTTTGTATCCCCCTTAGCAGCGAGTTTAAAAAAGGAAAATGTTAAAGATACACAAATAGCACAAACGTAGTAATTTCATTCATTAATTTGCAGTTTCTAACCTGATTCTTGCCACGGGGTCCCCAACACTCTCCTCTTTATCTCGTTTCAAAACAGTACGAAAGTTTCCAGGAAAACAACTAGCTAGCTTGCTGTCGTTTCCGGGTTCTTGGAAAAATTAATTTTCAATTATACTGTATATAGAAGGTAGAAACTGTCGTCTGCATCTAATATTTGCTATGTCCATCTTCAGTCTTTCTCAAAAAATTAAACAGAATAAAAATGATAATCAGTGTATTTATTGTGTACATGGTTTCAAAGGGATGAAACGCCCAAAGTTATCGAATTATTCGGCACTTATCGCAGACTATGAACACCCCTGTTGTCTGAAAAGCATAATGGCTGCCGTGTTAGAAAAGAAACGCCCTTATGTTTTAAAAATTCGAACCAAATGCCAGTGCTAGATGCCCCTTGGCGATGATCAGGTTAGCTTTGTTCATGTTTTATATCCTAGATGTTTTTCGTTATTAAAATTGGGAGTGGAGCACGAACTGTTTCGTAGGAGGGAGATGTTTTATATCCTAGATATTGTCGTTATTAAAATTGGTACTTGAGTACAAACTGTTTCGAGAGATGGGTATATTTTATATCTTAGATGCTTTTCATTATTAAAATTTGTAGTGTAGGGTAGCACAAACTGTTTGGAGAGAGGGGTACTTTTAATATCCTGGAATCTTTTCGATATTAAAATTGGTAGTGGAGTATAAACTGTTTGGAGAGAGGGGTGTATTTTATATCTTAGATGCGTTTCATTATTAAAATTTGTAGTGGAGCACAAACTGTTTGGAGAGAGGTGTGTGTTTAATATCCTGGAATCTTTTCGTTATTAAAATTTGTAGTGGAGTATAAACTGTTTGGAGAGAAGTGTACATTTAATATCCTGGAATATTTTCATTATTAAAATTAGTAGTGGAGCACAAACTGTTTGGAGAGAGGGATACATTTAATATCCTGGAATATTTTCATTATTAAAATTTGTAGTGGAGCACAAACTGTTTGGAGAGAGGGATACATTTAATATCCTGGAGGCTCTTCGTTATTAAAATTGGTAGTGGAGTACAAACTGTTTGGAGAGAGTGGTATCAGCGAGTTCTATAATATAAATACTTCTATTAAAACTATCTTAATTTCTCTTCCATTTCTCTTTATTGATCATGTTAGCTGTTATAGTTGTTGAAGGTATATATCTAATTGGACACTGTTTTATCAGATTGCTTTAAATCTCTGCAGGAAATTTATCACTAATTAACATTAATATATCTCAAGATTCTAAACAGCAGAGCATGGTTATTATGTTGTCGGTTTCATGAATGAAGAAAACGTTTTTTATGCAGATCCAGTGGATTTTGTATATTCTGCCTATTTATATTAATTGGTTCTACATACAGATGCATGGTTTAAAATATATCTCCCAATGCTGAGATAAAGTAATAACATTGTAATTGCAGAAAGAGGTCAAGTGATACATAGCTTTTGCGCATCCAGTTGGCAACTTTAAAAGTTTCAAAACAGATAATACAAGTTGGATTCTTAAAAATCTGTTTCCTTAAAATTAGCATTCAGGTGGTTATCACTATTTTAGATAGCAATTTGAGTTGTAGAGATTGATTATATCCTTTGTGCATAAAGGTAAAGATATTTGATTTGCACCATGGTTAAATCTAGATTCAGAGGCTGACGCAGAACATTCCTAAGCCATACGTATGTAATATATCGAAACTGGATACAATCCAATTCCTAGTTATAGATACATTTGAGGAAGGATGCGATATGAAACTTACGTGAAGGAATGTCTATGAAATATCTTAATCGTTCCATGCTAAAATGTCTTGAAATCCATGTGTCTATGATAATATGTAATACACGTGAAACGATAAAATACCATATTATAAATATTTTTATTATGAGGAGATTGCAATGTAATTGTAATAATTTATGTCTGCTTTCTTCGAATCGTAAATCTGTTTCATCTACAGAAAAAGGACTTACCGGAAACGTTCCAAAGTTTTAATGCAGTCTTCGTCGGTGACATGACTACATGAATAGGTGTGCACGGACATAATACATGTAAACACTGTATTGTCCTCGCAATAGCAAATGTGTTTGTATGTATATGATTAACGAAACCCCAGCGCAATCCCAGCAAAGTGGTGCCGAATATACGGTAATAAAAATGATGAAAGTAGAAATTCCTAAAATCCTGACGAAGATAAACCCTTCCGAGTAATAAGAAACATATGTTCTTATGTGATAAAAATAAATGTTAAATGAATACCAATTTGACCAAAAGTGCATAATATAGAAGATTCTTAAAGAATAAAGTAAAAATTTATTTATAAGCCGCATTTTTAAAAATAACTTTTAAGATTTTTCTCTGGTGGCACATCGTCAAGAAACTTTTTAACTGAGTTACATCAAAAGCGATGCCCAGCATGGTGAACGTCAATTCACGCGACTAGAATGTGCTCCTCTGTCAATTGGCACTAGCGAGGTACACACCCCGACGGTCACACTTCAGGAGATACGTATTAGCCAGGAATGTGTATTCACTACCATCTCATCACTATGGTTGGAGGATGCCACTAACGAATAGTGGGTTTTAATGTTCTGATGTTTCTTTTTAGAGTTTTCGTTCCATAATATACGACTCATTTTAAAGATTAAAAATATTATAGTTTTTAAAGTCACAATATGGAATCATACATCCAGAAAAGGGGAAATGCCAGGCAGTTTTTGCAGCTGTGTCATATTTTTCAGTACCCAAAATGCCAGTATAACTAGTTAATGAGCAAATAGTTATTTTGTTCTATAAGATTTAGGATATTAATGGATTGTCAAATATATATTTGGCAAGACTTTCTGCGTGGAAAAAAATTTCGAAAAAGAAAGAAATATTTTTGTCTTTTTAGAGGTTTCAATATAGTTAAATGATATGAACATGCTACAATTTCAGCAGAACAAAATAGAGCCATTCTCCAGTAATCAGTCTTTTGGCCATTGTGACGGCAGCTCTGCAACCATTGTCTCATCTTTTGACATGTATGTATACTGATTCTAACGAAAACGAGAGGTTGGAAATTGAACTAGCAAGTATCAATTATTACTGTTATAGGTTGTAATAAAGGTGGGGTGGGGGCAAGTTGTATATAGTTTTACTGGTCCTGACGTATGGCTAGTAGTATAATGTTGTACTTGTCCTAGAGCCTTTACTATTGTATGTTCTCTTCGTATGAAGTTTTTAAGGTGTACCTACTTTACAAAAAAATGTTTGGAACTTTTTATCAAATGATCAAAAAGTAGATTTTAGTGGAGCTTTTCCCCGTATTTATCCTCTATTTTCTACTCAAAAAGTTGCCTGTACTATTATTTAATACTACTATTACTATATACTTTAGCAAATGAAAATGTCAGTAATGAAAATCATACAGTTTATTCATGCGATTAGCACTGATGGTCTTTGCAGTTTGGTGTTATATGATTGGCTTTCATTTATTAGCTCTACCAAAAAGCCTGACTTCTTGTGCGTGCGTGTGTCTGCCTCTCTCAAAATGTCTTTTATGGGGTGTTATCAATGTTGGAGAGACATTAAGCTGCTCTATGAGTGAAGCCCTTTTTGTTGTATATCTATTGTTGTTGTTGTTTCAGTTTATAACAACTCCGTCAGGCACAGCAAACAACAAGGGTTTCTTCTTTTTTAATGTAGATCCAAGCGTGGACACTATGACTGAAACAACCGGGCTGAGGCCTACAGACTGAGATAAATAGAACGTCAGGTTAGCTTGATTTCTCTGTAACATCTGTTTTGCATTTCAGATAATTCGGTCACATTACATGTTTCCTGTCATGAGCACATGCCATTTGTACGTTTTAGGGTCTCTAGTACACGAATGAAGTGTACAATAGTCTACCTTTGGCTTTTAAACATTCAAACAAATTAGATTTCAAACAAGAATGATTGAAATACTGCATTAGCTGATGTGACACTAATTCCGGTATGTTGGAAACAGCAAAATTAGTGTCGATATACATCTGCGAGAGTTTTCATCCTCTTGGGCAATCAGCTTATTCGTACTATAGGTGCAATTTCTAATATAAATGTTGCTTTTATGATAGCTTATATTTGTGCGGTTTCCCATGGGGGCAGCATTGTCATTTATTTTCCAACAATTTATAGTCATTTATGTCAGAAATGGAAAGTAGACTCTGTTGGCTGTATCTCCATTGCAGAGTTTTCAGAAGTCGTATTGATGTATAAACACAACTACTCTATAGATACAAATAATTTGAAATTTAAAATATTCAAAACGAAGTAATATCGTAGTTACCAGCGATGCGAACAGTAGTTCAGACTGCGAGAGAGAGAGAGAGAGAGAGAGAGAGAGAGAGAGAATATATGTAAGTAAGGCTAGTTCAAGTTAAACATTATGCTCTTTATCCACTTAAATTGGATAGATTCCTTTGCTAAATTCTGCTCCTGTTAGTAGTTTGTTTCATCAGTTCAATTGCTCGTTAATGTGCAGGTCCTAAGAAAGATAATTTCATATATAAACATGTTGTGGACATTCATGCGCTCTTTGATTTTGTTGACAGAACTATAGATACATTTGAATAAATTACATATTTAGATGGTACATAAGTGCTAATTTTAAATGAAATACTTGAAACAAGGCATATAATCTAAATTATCTACTATCCTTGGATAGCAACATATTGAAACTTATTATTCGAATTTTATCAATTATATTTACAGTCAGTACACGAAATCGTATTATCACACGATGTCATATACTGCTTTTATTTTCACAAAGCGCATCAAAGTAATGCGATGACTTTGAAATAATTTGAGGGCACATGTTGGCTTTGTGTTACAAGGCGTTATGACGTCATTTGTAAAGTCTTGAGGTATTTTGAAACATGTTAGCTACTAAATATAATATAGATTCTTTTACTCTCTCCCCAACACAGTGCTAATGTGATGAAAATAAAATTATTAAACATCTGCAGTTTTTGATAAAGTTGAAGAACAAACTAAATTACCTCCCAAAATAATTCTAGCAAATTCAAATGGAACTTGTGTTTCTGGATAGTCACTACATATTCGTGTATAAAGGATCTCAAATGGGTAACGATTTAATATAGCATTTATGAAACAGGTTGAATAATGTCCAGCTTTTGCGAGCCTTGGCGAGCAAACTGGACATTATTTAACGAGTTTCATAAATTGAATATTAAATCATTACCCATTTGAGATTCTTTTTATCACAGTTTTATTTCAGTAGAAATTATTTAGATACAAAGAAGAACGAATAATTTCGTTCATTCTGACAGACATTGTACCCTTCATTTCTTGTGCGTAAAAAATAGTCCCAACAAAGGTGAAGTAGTAAAAGTATATTACACATTTTTGATAATTATAAATCAAAGAATAAGCGTCCTTCGAAATAAACAGAACATTTTACAAAAGACAAAACATTTGTCAACACAAAATGTCCAATGCGTGTGATGTCACATTATTTGATACTGTGCACAGTACCGGTTTGAGTTGGCCTACACAACACAGTGAGAGTGTTTGAAATTCCACATAACAACTAAACATTACATTGTTGCGATATTTTTGTGAAAAGAAGATTACTGGATGCAGAAATGCATATATTTACTGTAATGTATTTGTGACAGAATATTTGCAGTATTTGATTTGGAACATTAGATTGTACAGAAGACGTAAACAAATCTCTTTTTGAGTCAGACTTGCATCACATATTGACCGCCTAAATATACAGTGGTTGGATAAAGTTCTGTTAGTTGGTGATGTGATGTCATGTGATGTGATTATGATTTTTAACGTAGCTTTAACAATTTTTCAGTCATATCGCTACGATGTCTGCAATGTGGCAGTTTATAGTGATGTCTAGCACTGGGGCATCATGCCGCAGACATGTAGCATGATGTCCCACCCAGTCACATTATCCTGACACCAGGCCGACCAGTCCCAACACTAACCTCTTAATGCTGAGCGCCAAGCGAGGCAGCTGTTAGTACCATTTTATGAGTCGTTGGTATGACTCGGCCGGGGATCGACCCCACGACCTCCCGCATCCGAGGCAAACGCTCTAACCACTAGGCCGCTAGAGCGGTCAATTAATGATGACAGCACGAATGTAAGTATTACCAGCCAAGATAGATAGATGCGTTTGTGGTGTGAGGAAGAAACAAATGACGTATTTGATGTGAATAAATAGACGAATTTGCTTTCTACTAAATTTATAGTACAAC
>JAECUM010029288.1:0-31293 GCA_016617855.1 Megalonaias nervosa | reverse complement strand
GTCAATGTATGCTTTATTTATCAGATCATTAGGGTCAAATGGAACAAATGTCGTCGTTATTTTGTTGTTTCCCATATTTATGTTACCTGACATTGGTCCACCGGATTGTTTTAAATACGGGGTGAGTTCTTCTTTTAACTGAGCGTAACTAATAGCATCAGTCTCATTAGCTGGTGGCGAGCTTGTTGGTAATCCAGTTATATTTTAGTTATTGCTCATTACAAGGTTACCTGTCATTGGTCCGCCGAACTTATCGAGCTTGTTATCGTCAACGGATTTTAGTTGCGTATATCTCATCGCTTGTGTGCTATCAACATTTGCTGGTGGATACTCGGTTTCCAACCCAATGATTTTTTTTACTTGACATATTAATATTACCTGTAACCTTTCCACTAGTTTTGTCAAACTTGTTATCATCAACATATTTCAACTGTAAATAACTTACCGCTTGTGTTTGATTTAAGTCTGCTGGCCGATACGCTGTTTCCAAATTTTTTTTCCCTGACATATCCAAGTTACCGCTTAAAGTTCCTCCTGTTAATGATAGTTTGTTATTGTCGACGGATTTAAGTTGTGCATAACTAACAGCTTGTGTATCAACAACATTTATTGGCGGATAATTTATTTCTAAACCTAGTACTCGTTGATTTGATTTTCCTGTCATTGTATCGCCAGGTTTTTTTTTTCAAGTAGCCTGATAAATCAATGTTACCATTTGTTATTGTTGTACTTACAGCCGACGAATCTCCTAATGTTGTTTCCAATCTTGTATAATAGCTCATTATTTGTTTATTGTCTGACAATTTTATATAAACTTAGTTAATAACAATGGCAAAGCTATCGTCGATATTAAATTTTGACACAGAACGCCTGGTGCAACATAAACATACCAATGATCTACCAGATTGTTATTATCTCGTTGTTGGGAGGACTGGATCGGGGAAAACAAATTTGCTGCTGAATTTACTGCTAGGCGATAATTTTAACTACTATAGAGTTTATATTTACACAATTAATCCACAGCAGGATAAATACGAATTATTAAGCGAATACAATAACAAGCTTCGTGATGATCTTAAGGCTGGTTAAGATTTTTTTATTATTCGACCACCAAAGGAACTTATTCCAGTTAATCAACTTGACTCAGATGAGCATAAGATAGTTGTTTATGATGATATTCCACTCAACAATGAGGAAATGAATAAAATAAGATCTTACTTTTCACTGTCACGTAATAAAAAATGTAACTCTGTCATTCTCGCTCAGGGATTTTACAACGTCGATAAATTTATTAGACGAAATAGCGGTTGCTTTATATTATTTCCCGCACTCGACAATGTTGATGTCAGAAATATTGCAAACGAGCAATGTGGTGACGTAACAAAAGATAAATGTATTGAACTGTATCATAAGGCAACGAAAAATATATAATTTCTTTTTATTCGATAAATTTGCACGTGATCCAAAAAAAAGGTTCCCCTGCTGTATTGAAAAGTATCTTGAGTAAAGTTTTATCAAACTGTTATTGAATAATAATATGGATAAACGAGTAAAGTACAGAAAATATATAGAAGATCTAAAAACAATTGCTCAATCTCATGCAGAATTTAGGAAAAAAATTCAAGAAGAACGACGTGGACATGTAGTACCCGGGGAGGAATCAGCTAGAACTTTGAAACCAGTTACTGAGGCTTTACTTGGAAAACAACCTGAAACCTTACCGTTGTCGGAAGAAGAACATAAAAAATTACAGGAAAAAACGTTTACTTAGATTAATTAAAGAACAACAAGAAGCCGCTACTGAAAAAGTTATTGCAAGATCTGAGGAAGAAACAAAAAAAAAAAAAAAAAAAGGTTGGCTGAGGCACTTACAGATTACATTGTTGATCCCGACAGAAGACAAACTGAGATAAATCTATTGATTCGGGATCCGTTTGCGCTTGAACGAAGATTATCGCAGACGGTAGCAGTTGAGCCAACAGGAAGAAGGTTGAATGAGATGATGAAAATGATGGAGGATATAAAAAAAAGCAACAACAAGAAATGGAAAGTAAAGCTGATAAAGCTTTAAGGGAGATGTATGAGAAAGATGAAGCTGAGAGATAATCTTTTAGAAAATGCATGGATTGGATGTTCAGGACAGAGAAAGATCAGATGACGAAGAATAAAATATAAGAGATGACGAGTACAGGTCGTTGAACGAAAAACAGTTTCGAGGATTAAAGAATAAGCGAGATTTTAAAGAAAAAATACAACGCTGATGAAAAAATTAAAAAGTTGATTGAGATAGCGGAAGAAAGTCAGAAATATATCAAAGAAGTAGTGCTAGAAAATGAAAATTACAGAGAAAGTATTAGAAAATTCCGACACAATATTATCGCCGATCTTTACATTAAAGCTATTAATCGAATAAAATAAAGAATGTTCCCTCATCACCTTAATATTTTGAGCACCAAAGCAAAAGAAATAGATGAAAAACGAATACTGGCCATGCCACTCGTAGCGCATATAGATAACCCTACTGCCAGACAAGCTGAACTAGATTTGTTAATTGATAATCCATACCAAATCACAGAAAGGTCACAGCCGACTGTGACGGAGAGTCAAGAAACAACATTTGAGCCAACTGTGACACTTGGAACTGGAGTAAGAGTATTTACATCAACAGCTGATATGATCGGCAGATTATAGCTGTTGTTATCATCGAAAGAAGCTGGAAATGTTGGTGTTGAAATTGATAATGAAGTAGTTGATATACTTGATCATCTAAGATCGAAAGAATTACTAACATCGGACGAATATGAAATTTTACACCGCGATATAATTATGTAATTTAATAAATAAAGATGTCAACAACATTATTACTCGACTCTAGCACCGCTACAAAAGATAGCGCAAATTTTTCAGTGAATTATATTCCGCCAATACAACTGGATTCTGAGAAAAAATATGAAATTGGACTAATTTCCTGCAGGCGTGGCATTCCTATGGCTAACGTAAAAACTAATGTTAACGATGAATTTACATTTCAACCGAAATTGTCGTCGTGAATAAGATTTGCAATTCCACAAGGAGCCTATAATATCACTGATCTAAATATAACAATAAAAGAGGTTATTGCAAGAAACAATGCAGACGCTGACAACTTTGAGCTGACACCAAATTGTAACACGTTACGCGCTAGAATAACATTAAAGAATATTATGATGATCGATTTTTCATCGCCAGCAAGCATTGCGTCACTCCTTGGATTTTATCCACGACGGTATGGATCAAATACAGAACAAACTGTAACATATGACGGTGATCTGCCAGTAAATATGATTGACGTAAACACAATATTAATAAATTGCTCTATTGCAACTGGATCTTACTCGGCTAAAGGCAGTAAATGACAAACAATATACAGTTTTTCGCCGGACGTTCCGCCGGGTTCACTTATGCAAATTAATCCACGGCAGGTTATTTTTTATCCGCTAAATATTGAAGATCAAATAACAGAAATAAATATGCAATTGACAGATCAGTTTGGACGACAACTTGATCTTAATAATGAAGTTGTTACTTATTATCTACACCTACGAGCGCAATAGAGTTTTGTACAACCTCGTTGTATAACATGAGACAAAGAAAAAAGTTTACAGAAGAAAAATAGTTGGAGGATTTTTAGGAAATATATTTACTGAAATTATTGAAAGTGCTCCAGGAATAGCGCATGAAGTTGCTCCAATTGCACTGGACGCATCAAAAGCCTTTGCGACCGGAGCTGCATCTGCCGCTGGAACTGCGGTGGGACCAAAAATAGCTGACAAAATGAAGGGCAACAGGCCAGAAATAAAACAAGTTATATCAGAAATCGCACCGAGGTAAGAAACTAAACGTGCAATGATAAAGACAAAACAAAAAAAAATTATCACCAAGAGGAGAGCAAATTATGCAAAAATTAAGATCCAAGGCAACAACACCAAATCTTATATAATCTAATGAATAAAAAATGTCTGTTAAAAATTACCTCGACTTGGCGGAGACCTATGAACTAGATGATACAGTAACAGAATTTGAGTATGTTGAATATCTCGACGAAAATTCTAATGAGCCTAATAAAGTTGGCGTTAGAACATTTAATACACACAACGAGTATGTATTTCTTTTGCCTCATAAAGCAATGTTGGAAGTTCGTGGTCAGATTATGACAGTAGCTAATCAGCTGGAGCAGAAATAGCTCTCATAAACAAGGGTTGGAACCTATTTAAAAGTGCCAGGTACCAGCTAGCTAATCAAACAGTGGAAGATATTTCAAGTCACCTACAAGTTGCAAGTACAATACTAAGTATTATTTCGTTTAGTGATGATTACTCTAGATCGACTGCAACTAACATGATGTGGTTTAAGGACACTGGAGCTGGTACAACTGTGTTAAGTGAATTTATTTCAAGAGTAATATTAGGGCATGGGGCTGATGCAGCTGCAGATGCTGTAATTGTAAGAAATTTTCTTATTGCTAATGCTGCCAATTTTGGTATAGCCCCACCAGCTGCAGGCGCTAACGCAGACGCTACAAGAGTTTCACTTAATGCAGCTTGTAATAATATTGGTATAACACCACCAGCTGCAGATGCAAACGATGTTGTAATGTTAAATTTGATTAATGACGCAATTAGCGTAAGAAATATACGTTATAGTGATGGTTATGTTGGGAGAAATGCACTTGCAGAAGGATCACGTCAAATTACAATGATGCTGCCATTAAGTACAATATTTGGATTTTGTCGCGATTATAATAAAGTGTTTCGTGGAGTTAAACACACGCTTATTTTAGATTGGGCAGAACAAAATGATTGTTTACTTCGGGTTGGCGGCGCCGATGTACAATTTATTATAAACAAACTTGCTTTGTGGATGCCACGAGTAACATTGGCATTCACAAAGGCAGTAGAATTAAATGATATGCTTCAAAAATATGCAAAGAAAACTTATTTTCAGCAACATAAAATATTGCAGACTGCAGTTCCAAATACTACCGACTACACATGGCGCGTCACAACAACGTCAAGCGAACAACTACAACAACAATTAATTGTTATATTTCGGCGACAAGCGCGACGCGGTGACCAGCAACAAAATAACGCAATATTTGATAACACTGATGTTAGGAGAATATACGCTAGAATAAATTCCAAGCAGTATCCGGAACGAGCGATAGAATGCAATTTCGCGGATGACACTAATAAAAATCTTACTCGACCGTACATGTATCTTATGGACGCAGCGCAGAAATATCAGGACACTGGAGATGGATCTCAAATATCAGTAGAGGAATTTTCGTAGACTTTATCTGATATTTTATTTTGATGTTAGTAAACGCAACGAGCGAGGTGTTGATTCGACAGCTGATATTGAAATTACCTGGATATTAGGTATGGTTCCAGATGCGTTGTACGTTTATGAGCTGGTGATCAGCGACAGATTTATAACAATTGACTCTGTCGGAGGTAAAATGACAGTCCAAGTTTAATATAACTCTCTTAATATATGACAAAATACATTGAAAAAAAAATATATTTGACTGGCGGTCAAGTTAAAAAAATTAGCGGCTGCTATTGCTAAGCATAGGCAGGTATCACTAAAAATTAATTGATCGACAACGGGCGGTATTTTAACAAAATTAATGCTAACTAAAGTACAGATAAATAAATAAGATCGCGGTAAACCGTTTGTTTTAAATCTAAGCGCATCGCAAGTAACTGTAATGGCTAATCGAGGCGGTTTTCTTGGTCCGGCAATAGCCACAATAGCTAAAAACGTTAATACCTAAATTTTTGCCCGTACTTGGTACATTAGGATTAGCAGCAGCATCTGGCGCAGTATCTGGCGCAACAATAAAGGCTGTCTCTGGAGACGGTATATAGAAAATTTTTATTTAAAACTTTAATATAATGCCACAACGAAAGACGGCAAAAGAAAGACAACAACGGAAAAAAACGACGCGATCGCGAAAAACAAAAAAAGACGGATTTATAGGACCATTACTGGCGGGAGTAGCGGGACGTCTGTTGCCCAATCTGCTTGGAATAGGTCGAGGACTAACATTACCTGGAACACGCCCGCGTTAAGTAACTTCGATATACTTGATAAGCTAAAAGATGAACTTGACAATGCGCCAGCTGGTGGTTCGTGTGTGATAAATATACAAGAATTTAACGACGGATCTGGCACACACTGGGTAGCAGTTTACAATAACAACTATTTTGATTCACTAGTGATGTATTTAAAAAATATATCAACAAAAATATAAAATAATAAATTATTCGTCTGATCAAATTCAGCCAGTTGGAACATCAGCTTGTGAATACTATTGTATAATTTTATAAAACAAATGTCCCAGCCTAAATTCAATTTTGTAAAATTTATTTTACAGTTTGACAATCAACCTTCTCACGTTAATGATGAGATTGCAATCAATTTTACCTAAACTAAGGAATATGTCAACATATTGTCTACAATGCATAACTAAAACAGAAAATCAAGATGAAACAACAGAAAAAAAAACAAAGAACAACAGGGTAATGCTAAAAAGTATTTGTGCAATCTGTGGAAAAAGAAAAAGTATGTTTTTAAAAAAATTATCCAGAGCTGGAATGTGCGACAAGGTTATTTTAGTAGATGATTAATAAATAATGATGGGCGAGTGCGATTGTGGTAGAGATCTCTGTCTGGAGCAAAATAAAATTGTCACGTACTGTCAGAAATGCAACAACAGAGAAATAATTGGAACAGGTATAGATATATATATAAATTAATTGGCAAGTTACCAAAACCAAAAGGAGGTTGGACATTACCAGGCCATAAATACACTGGGTCGTATAATCCACTAGATAAACAACTAGACGAAAACGATAATCCGCTGCCCGGACAAGAGCCTTACAATCAAGTTGTGAAATAGTAATGCGTCACGATATCTGCTACCGTAACGTGGAACGTTCCGGTGGCGAACAAGATAAGCACGGCTGTGATAAAGTAATGTTAGATGAACTACGCGACATGAAACCAAAAGAAATCAGCAAACGACTTGATAGAAGGCTGGTGCAGGGATTTATTGGAGCAAAATATAAACACGAACTCGAAAAAGAATTATATAATGATCTGGCAGTTGAATTACATAAACCTAAAAAAAAATTTCCGCGACGTAAAGTTGTCGCAAATACCGTTGACGATATCAGGGCGATAGATTTAGTTGAAGTGTCAAATCTTGCTCAGTTTAACGTTCGCGCTGATGGCGCTCCAAACAAATATTTTTTTAATGTTGTAGATGTTTTTAGTAAATACGCGTTTAGTGTACCCGTTTCAAATAAAACAGGAACGTCGATAACTAATGCGTTAAAACAAATAATAACAAGTACAGAAAGAAAATCAAACAGAATCTGGACCGATCATGGAGCGGAGTTTTTTAATTAAAAATTTGAGCAGATTTTGGAGCAAAATAACATTAAAAAATATGTTATAAGAAATGAAGGTAAGAGCGTTATCGTCGGGCGATTTAATCGTACACTAAACGAGCTGATACATAAATATTTGACAGCTAAAAATGCAAATAAATATATTGACAATCTACAGCAGATTGTTGATAAATATAATAGCACGAAGCACAGATCAATAAAAATTTCACCAAATGATGCAATTAAAAATCCGATTCTTGCAAATGAAAACATGTACCGCAGACATAAATTTAAAGTTGGTAATAAAGTTAGAATTTCTCTGACGAAAAAAAACATTTGAAAAAGAATTTACTCCAAACTGGAGCGAAGAAGAATTTGTTGTTGATAAAGTTTTACTGACAATACCTGTAACATATGCGCTGAAGAATTTATTGGGTGGGCCTATAACTGGTAGTTTTTACGAGCAGGAACTACAGAAAACTTAGCAAGATATATTTGTTATTGAAAATGTTATCAGGAAAAAAGGCAATAAAAGTTTAGTTAAATATAGAGGATACAGCGATAAATTTAACAGCTGGGTTCCAACTAAATCTATATCGAAATAATATTGTTATAAATTTGCTCTTATTTTAGCAGTTCAGATTTACATCTGACCGGTCTACACAACGACATTAAATGTAATTTTCTTGCATTATCGACTGGCATCAAATTAAATATTTTAACAAAAATAAAATCGTATTTTATGCTCCTTTGTTGGCCAGCAATTTTCACACTAAGAAAAGGTTTTATGAGTTGCCAAAATATTTGTTGCTCGGCAATGGAAAAAATTAAATTTTATTATTTTTTTGGCGAGTTGTCGGTCTGCTGTATTTTTTTAATCAACCACGTCCACGATCTCGTCTTATTTATCGTCATTGTTAAATAAAATGTGGTCTTCTGTGTAATCGACCGACTCACATTTTATATCGCCAGAGATTTCATCTCCTGCTATAAAAGTATCGTTAGCATATATATCAGCAAGTCGTTTCATTAAGTCCATATAATAATATGTTTTTATCTAATTTATTATTATAAATGACTAACGACATAAAGTATCATCAGAAAGTTGATATATTAAATTACAGAGAATTAGCCGAAGCAGTGCGAAAATGTTTATCAGGGTATAGTTCTTATTCTGTTGACGTTATTGTTATGCAAGGTGATTCTAATAAGATTCTGCTAACAGCGGCAGAAAAAAATAAACTTAATGATAGTGCAGTAATGACGTCGAAATTTAATAAAGGTGATGTTATTGCGTTTGCTCATAATTGCTTGACTAAAAACGAGTTAGAAATTATAATTAATCATCGTACTTAAAGATGATTCTGTAAAAGGTTGATTGTGATGTTGCCGTATTTGTTATTCCATCTGCAGCTATCTTGACTGTTCTAGGATTTATCTTGTAGTGTCTTGCAGCAGTTGTTATCGAAGGAAATCTTAGTTTTTCTCCGTTTTCTAAATTTATTGAAACAAAAGGTTTAACTTTACTAAAATTATTACCTTTGTCTCCTCGTCTGCTATTTTCTTTCGGCGTGACAAGTTCTAGGTTTTCTAGACGATTATGTTTCAATACCGTTGACGTGGTCTATCACTAAACTATTAGGTATAGATCTGTTAAACGTTTCGTAAACAAAACGATGTGATTGATGACCAACAAAATCAGTTTTGTTCCTCGGATCATTATTCTAAGTTAACCATCTTTTGTAAATTACCCAGCACTTTTTTTGTTGGATATATCGAATAATTCCATTATCATTTGCCTCATGGAAATCAAACACGGGATGCGGTTGAAATTCACTTTGCAAAGACAAGTTTTCAATGTTATCATCATGATATGATATACTCGCTGTCCAGCTGGTATGTCTCCGCAAAACAAAGTGTAAATAAAATCTTTCCTAAACATTTCAACTCTCTTAGCATTATCACCTTTAACGCTGATTTATAACCAGCTGGTGTTGATTTACCAAACGGTTGTCCGTATTTGACGTGAATCACCGACCCTAACATATTTCCCGCATACAAGTTATTTATTTGATTTATCGGATTATCCAAAAAGTAGTGGATTTCATGATGATGAAAAGAAAAAAGGTCATCGGCAAGATGAAAGATGAATTTATGTTTGCGCAAGTTAGGGAATTTGTTGGACTGAGAAATAAAATGTATGCCGTAATTTTAGATGACGATAAACTGACAAAAAAAGCAAAAGGTATTCCTCGCGGATATGTAAAAAAGTATATGAAATTTTATGATTTTAAAGCAGCGCTAAACACCTGCACTAATTTCATTAAAACAAATGTTATCAGAACAAATCATCACAAACTTGAAACAGATACAATTATAAAACGTTGACTAAGTAATTTTGATGATAAAAGATACTGCGAGGACGGAATTAATACGTTAGTTATTGGACACTATGTAATTTTGTCTAAACTTTAGAAATAATGTTCGAAAATTTAACATTAGCCGATGGAGTTAGTAGCAAAAGTAAAAAATTAATGGTTAATGGCCAGCAATTATCAGTTGAATTTAATGATGAAATTTCAGGTATTTGTTTTAGTAAATTTGATAGAATGAACTCTCGCTTATTAAATCAGATAACAGCAAATATTTTGATTATCTTGAAAAGTTGAGAGATGAGCTTATGTTGAAATACGATAATCTTCATGATCCGATCAGTCAAGAAAAATAAACGAAAATAAATATTGACCTGAACCGGTCGAAGGTTTTTGCAAAAGGTGGTAAGTATGTTCTCACCAGGATAGCAATGAGGGAGTTATTTGAATGTCATCGAAAAGTAAGCGGAAAAATTAAATTTTATTTGTATAAATACGATAATGAATTATTTCTGATAGCTATTGTTAATATTTTAATAATAGGTGAAGTTCTTTAAAAGGAGATAACTCTGTCTATCTTGCTTGTATTGTAAAGGGAAATAACTCGTAGAGTAATTAAGCAGTTATATTGCGTAACATTACGTGACCGTAGCGTGTGTGTATGTGAAAATTGGAGTCTCTCAAAAATAAACAGTAGGGTGATGTGAACTCCTTGATCTTGTGACCTCACTGAAGGGTATCCCACACTTAGACATTCAGAAAGAATGTCGCCAAAAGAAAACTTATCATGAGGTGTCTGTGGGCCATAAGAAAGGCCTTAACAAGAAAAACAAGGGTCGACCCAAAAAACTAGGGTCATCAATGAAAAGACCCAATAAACTAGGACCTCATGAGCTTTACTGGCAATGAAGGGACCCCATGGAATGGCTGACCGACCATCATTGCTGCTGTTTATTTTTTGTTTAAATTCAACATGGCTGTAACAGTAGTAATAGAAAACAAGTCGTTTCTAGATCAGAGACCCCCTTACCCCGACAAAAATATTTTGTCAGAAATATGCTAGAAAAAGGTTTATCATGTGAAAGTCATTATTTTGAGCTAGAAAAGACTGCTGAAGAAAATGTCAACAGAGAAGAGTTTTGGAGGGGGAAGGGGTCTCTGAGCTAGAAACCTTGTTTTCTATTACTACTTGCACCGCCACTTGAAGTTATTGACTATTTGCATGGTGGAAGCGGAGCATCTGAACGATCGTTGTTTTATTCAACGCTGCCATTACAAGCTCAGGCAGACGCCCCAATATGTTGCTGAAGCACTGCGTGCACACAAACGTTCACCAACACCACGCGCTCTTGCTGACGTTATATTATCACTTTCAAACTACACCTGATTATCTACAAAATGCCTTTAATATTTAGGGACGCGAAACCCGACGCGGCCCTGGTGTGGATCTGACTAGGTTTGCAACCAAAGTGGATTTGATTAGTTTACCAGCCGGGTTGTTGTTGACTTTGACCAGGGCTAGCTCGTGAGTTTCCAAGATAAAACTAGAAAACTTAAAATGTCCAACGTAGATATCAATGAGTTTGTTTTGAAGCCGCGAGGCGCCATCGCGAGGAACTTGCCTGAAATCACTGAAAACCAGGAATCAGAGACTTTTGCATGTCAGTAATCATTATCAAAGGCTACATTGATTTTTCTAATAAGATATTAAATAATGCATGCATTTATCGGTCTAGAAAGAGGTGCGTTCACCACCACGCATACTATCGTCATTGCAACATTCGTAGGACTTGTGTACTTTTGTACTTGTTTTAACTGACTTGGATGGCTTTAATAAACCTAAACCTCACATCTTAACATCGCATGAGTTCGGACCATATATATTTGTTTTATCTGGTTATTTTGGTGGGTAAAATCAATTGACAGTATTGATAAACAATCAGCCCGGTACACATGTATGTGTAACAAACCCGACATTGGTGCACCAAAATCTTTCATTAACTGCTAAAGACGAAATTCAGTTTTAAGCATTCCACGTCTATCAGACGGGTACTTAACCGTTTTTGGGGCTTGAGTTTAAGATTTGTTATTACATAAGTTATGGATTCTGAACGTGATGACGAGGTTGTGGAATGCAAAGACCAGCTGACAACGGATGCTAACATCGATAGCAATTTCGTTGCACTTGTTGATTAATATTTGCGTCGGCGTGGGGTTACCAGACCCTGCTATACGCTCAAATATAATCTTACCATATAGAAGTGAACCAATACCAACTCAAGACCAGCTGGGAGTGATCACGTTATCGCCTGAAAAAGACCAGTTGTTGTCCACGTCTGGCATGAAAGCACCCAGGAATTGTTTCTACAACGATGAAATGGAATTCACCAACAAATCCAGCTGCGAGACGAAATCACCAAGAAAACTGTTTTACTTGCAAAATACAAACGCATGTGTGTGTTTGTAGATTATACTTGTGTAATAAATTCTTCTACCTCTGCCTTGGTATTTGTCGAACCGTGACGTCAGCAACTATGATAGGTACACCAGTCGCATTTGCTGTTTTTACAGGCATTGAAAATCGGGCAAATGTTTGCCTGTGTATCAATCCACCTGCCAGCTCACATCAGTGTATTGGCCCCTGACTGAGGTACCACGTGATAACTTCGCTTGGAGGTGCCGGGGGGGGGGGATTCTCTAGCGCGAGGCTCAGCGTTTGTTTGCTAGGCATAAAATTATTTTTACTGCACACATTTTATCCACACAGCAGGCGTAATAATACACTCGCATGTTATGTGAGGGCGAAAATGGCAATTTTATGGGGTATAGAAGGTTTTTGCCCATATCAGGGGGTCTTGTCTAAACCGCGCATTATCATACTACTTAAACAATAAGTAACTATAAACTTAACCATGAGGAATTCAGTTTGATCATCAACGGGTACAACAGGTACAAAGAAAAAAATTAAATCGGGAGGACGATAAACAAAATAGAGGGACGAAACACAGAAGAATTAAAGAGAAAACAAATTCAGAAGAAAGAAAGAAACTGAAAGAGAGACAGTTTGGAAAAGCTATAATCATGCCAAGACACCGAGACACTGTATCACGTGAATGCAAGTTTAATACATCAAGGTTTGGTAAATTAATATTTAAATAACCAGGATGAAGGTTTTATTCTTTATGCATTAATTGCCATAACTAGATAATGTGTTACATGATAGCCAGGTTCCAAACTTTAAAGTCAAGTCATTTGCAGGGAAATATTACAAGATCGTCGTAACATATTCAGTTCGTGGTTTATTGTCTTATCCTGAGATCATTAGCTTTTAAACTAATGGGTCAGGTGCTCTACATTTGCGAATTGTTCTTGAACTTGTCGAATTGCGTTCGCTCTTACGGAGTTGCGGTGTAAATGGCATTTCTCACAATATGTTGACGTGGCTAGCCAAATTGGTTGCTTTTAATATATACCAATGCCACAGAAGATTTTTCAAGCATGCTTTATCACTAGAGATGCAATTGTTCGTTTCAGGTCAAATGTGGTACAAATTAAGAGTTTATTTCAACCAGATTTGAACTAAAAAGGTCTCACAAATACCGTTCACGCCTTCTGCTGGATTCGTTGTTTGACTGATTGGACACATGAAATAGTTTATTACGCTGATCCACGTGGAGTAGATTGCCTGGTCTGGACAGGTTTAAAACCCACGCCCTTCTGGTAGCAAGTCCTGGCCGCTAACCACTGGGCCTCTCTGGCTTCCTTTATGGGTTGAAACCCGACTGCTTCCTACATTTAAAATTGTGGGATTTTTTTAACCAAATGTTGTGTTGTAATTTCATCTGGATATTTTAAAGAGTGATTTATATCATTTATTGACATATATATGTTTACAACTATGATCCTTTTGTAACTAAAATTATAATTTTCAAAAGCAAATAAACACATTTCAATTTAATAAAGTTAACAAAATGTGAACCTACTTATGAGAGTATATTTAATATTCATAAGAAACACTGCAACATTTAGGAGAGCATATTTAGTTCTCAAATTAAGTTCGGTGAGCATATTTAATACTCTGAAGGAGGAGAGTAAATATTTAACACTCAGAAGAAGCACTGACCTACGAAAGCATAATTAATACTCATAAGAAGAACTGCAACCTTGGAGAACATACTTAATACTGGGAATAAGAACTGCGACTTAGGAGAGTATATTTAATACTCATACCAACACTGCGTCTTACAAGAGTATATTTAATACTCATACCAACACAGCGTCTTAAAAGAGTATATTTAATACTCATACCAACACTGCGTCTTAAAAGAGTATATTCAATACCCAAAAGGAACACTGCAACTTAAGACACAAATCTGTCTCATTTCTTGTTTTTAAAACTGTATTGAAAATAACAGTAAAGCCTAGATTATCCAAATGCGTATTATCCCGATGATCAACATTGGAGTTCAACTATATACCATTTTATTTGTTTGGAATATCTTTGACATTATTGTTTACCGAGAAGTACCCATTCATCAATTTCCGAATAGTTCTTATTTCATCATGTATGACTTGTAGAAAAGAAAAGAAAATGAAATATAGAATGTATACAGTGCATACAAAGGGATGAATATGCAATTATATTGGTTGGCAAAATATCAACGATCGATACTGTACATAATAGTATATCAATATCTCAATTCCCCTGTATTGATGCAACAATTTCCGATAAACAAAACGTAAAGGTTATAAGAATTTTCAACTTTACATGACATTATGTTCAACTTCATATGTCACTGTGATATGTGTCGCAAATGGCAGAACCTGCAGAGATTTCTCATATGGCCCTGTGTTGTTTAAAACGTGACTTCAAACAGCAAGCACTGGTTGTTCTAGAGCAATTTGTATTATACCCCTTGCATTACCATTCTGCTAATCCCAGTAATTGACAGTTACAAGATACATTATTTCTCTTCACTTGCCAATAAAAAAGAACACTTTAGGGACTTTACTGTTTATAAAAGTTTACTCTGTGAAGAAATCTTAAATGATGCGAGTGAAAATTAGCTGTTCTTAAAGGTCATTTACCATGTTGGTACATTTAAAGTCAGTCCTCAAATTCTAGTGACGAGATCTAAAGAGTAAATGTACTCCAAGCTTTGTTATTTTATCAGACTTAGATCTTTCTGGTCTTTACCAAATCCCTTGTTCCTCTTTAACGAGTATTGTCCCCTTCATCAAAAGAGCAAGAGTACGGATAACAATATAGACCTTTTCTGTGCCCCTACCAAACCCAACTCCATTTGAGGCTTTCCTTCAAAATACCAACGGAAATGCCTTTGACAACCATATTATGAACATGAGTAGACAGAGAAGTACCAGAAAGACTCAAACTTGAAATCCCCTAATCAGATATGACACTTATATATGACACTTAAAGCGTATGGAAACCAGTCTGGGAAGTTTCAGAAAATTCTAAGAGAACTAAAACTCAGAGATGTAGCGTTTTTGGACATTATCGGCAACATATGGTAGTATGTTGTATATAGTTCATGCCATAACAATTGATAGAGCGCTTGAAAACAGAGCAAGGTGACTCTGGCAGCAAAAGGAAGAAGTAACATTAATGACGGTTATTTGATGACCCGCTGCAACAAATTGTTGAATGAGCTACACAGTGGATACATATTCTTGATCAAGATAAGAAACAATTGAAAATTCTTTTCAAAACTCTAAAGCTAATGCGACTAACGTAAATCTGTGGAATACTGTAAAGCTTCTGCTGGAAATGTAATCCAGCAGTTACCGTATTCTCCAAAGCTATTTAGCATGAAACTTGACCTCAAACATGAAATCCCCGAATCAGACATGACATTTAGAGCATACCGAAACCAGTCTGGAAACTTTCAGAAAATTCCAAGAGGACTAAGGCTCAAACGTCATTAATAGGGAATAACATTAAAGTTACAAACCGTCAGATATTTGTACTTTGAGGATGAACTTGAGGGGGGAGGTGAGCTCAATATTTCTAAGAAACAAGGCCAATTACTATACACTGGCACGTCTATAGTATTCTCACACCGTCCCACTTATTTGAAACACCTACCGATTTTAAAAACAGAAGGCATCAAGGATATAAAACATGCACAAATCTTAGTCATTTCATTCACTGATTTATAAGTTCTAAAATAATTGTCGCCAGGTGTCCCAAACTCTTGTGGGCGTTTCGAATCAAAAGGGAGTTTGTTCAGCAGCACATTTGACATATTTGCTTGGGTCAGTCTATGTTTTCAAGCAATAGATGTGATGTAGTTCACCGTCTTTCAAAATCTCAATAATTTCGTAAATTTTGGAACTATATTTCTTTGAACAGATGCATACAACAGTTCCTCCTATTTATTTTTTCAATTTGTTTTAGAAATATATAAACTAGACATTGAAAATATTGGACGCTGGCGACACAGTTTTAACTGAAATAAAATATCATAGAAACCAGAAATAGACTGCGTACAGTCTATTTGCTTGTTTACATCGGGAACTTCTGTTTGCGTTGAGACGCCAATAATTCGACAGTGCTAGCGGCCCTTTGGCGACAATCGGTTAGAAATTATAAATCAATGAACTAAATTACTAAGTTTTGTGCATTGTTAATGTCCTTACTGCTTTTTTCCGTTTTTAAAATCGGTAGGGGGAAAAAAACAAAAGATAATGGAGGGTATGCGAGTACTACAGATGTGAAGTATGCTACATTCGGCAGACATGAAATATTCTCTTCCTAAACATATTAGCCAAGCGCAGGACCTTAATTTTACGTGTTCCAGTTCATTCCCAGATTATCTTAATTTAAAAGTATGCTTGCTTAAAATTTATAGATGTTTTCATGGAAACAGCTGACCCTATGCTCTAGAAAACACAGAGAACACACAATAAATGTTTCGACTGTATGTTTCCTTGTCGTAATATTTGGCAATTAGATAATAAGAAGGGTTTAGCAAAACGGAAGTAAGTGGCATGAACTGGACCATTGGTTCTCAACCTTTTTTCCTGCGACCCTAAATTGGTCACCAACAAAACCTCTCGATCCTCAGACTTATGATTTAAACTGTTCTTCTGATGACCCTTCGCAACCCTATTGAGAACACCAGCCCCACCCTTCCCTTCCGCTACCCTGATTTGGGTTAGGAACCGCTGAACTAGACTATACATATCCAATTCTCTTCGTCGAAATGAAAATATAACGAGCCTTCCGCCATACTGCTTTGATAATATATAAATTTATTCCTGGAAGAACTGGAAGAATAACTCCCCTCGTTTAATCTTCATATAAAAGAAGAATTCATTGTTATTTTGTTAAGGCCTGCTTGTGCTCTACAAGTTCGTAATTTGCATGTAGTTCAAATTTTAAAGAAAAATTGGCGCTCAGCATTAAAAAGTAAGTGTTAGGACTGGTCGTCCTGGTGTCAAGATAATGCGACTGGGGGGAAATTATGCTGCATGTCTGCGGCATGATGCCCCAGCACTAGACTTCGCTATAAACTGCCACACTGCTTCACCTTA
Organism: Megalonaias nervosa; assembly: GCA_016617855.1. Taxonomy (NCBI): domain Eukaryota; kingdom Metazoa; phylum Mollusca; class Bivalvia; order Unionida; family Unionidae; genus Megalonaias; species Megalonaias nervosa. The sequence goes on along the minus strand of JAECUM010029288.1, from coordinate 13,928 downwards.
CAGCTTTCACTCTCTCAGAAGTAATGTTTGTAGAGCGCCACCTATATTATGTTAAGTTGCGTGTATTTACAACAAACACAATGGAGATAGTATTTGTATACCTCTGTGCTACATTAATATAACCGTGGTTGAAATTTCTTTATACATAAAATTAAGGAAACAATGCGCTGCCGAAAAGAGACAGCTGATCAAAATGGCTGCTCCCATGTGCTCGAAAAATGAACACGGAATAGTCCAAAGTACACCAACTTTAGAAATTATTCAAAGATAGTGAAACTGAAATTTTCCGGAGTAGACTAAATTCTGAATAAGCAATAAATGAATTATAAACTGTTTAAAATAAAATAGATTAAAGGCCTATCTGAAGCAATGATAAGTCAGAATAAAGGGAATTAGGATAACCAGTGAGGAAAACCTGGGGTATTCATTTTTCTTTTAAAATATCAAACCCTGTGATTGCTATATGCAAAAACGCATATAAAACTAATAAGGCAGACACGATTGTTGATCATAATAATGATCTGAATGGTAAAATTTTCACTCAGGCCTATATTATTGATTGTAACTATACTAAATAAATATTCTCTAAATTGCTACAGAAACAAGGTTACTGATCCAAACAGTGTGGTAGAGAATAATTTCTGCAGCAGAAATTTTTACCGACAGAGGTTATTTTATACTAAATACAGTAGAGAATATATATTATATTGCAGAACTGCTGCGGTGTATATTGTTACGAATCTATGGTGTTAAAAAAAGTGGGGGAAAAGAGCAAAACCAACAAGTTTTGTAAAATTTAAAATATAATTTATTTCCCTAAATTACAAAATGAAAAAATTATTAAAAAAAATTACAGTTACATGCAATTACTAAAACATAAAGACGGTTCAATGACACGTTTACATTGCACATCGAACCGGTAAACAATGTCAGCTGCTTTTCACCAGCTAATCAGAGCTTAGGTCAGCTTGGCCTATGTTCTGCAGTCAGTTCACGTGATGGTTACTTGAACAATAGTGCAACTCACCCTTGGATCTTTATGAATGAATCTACTCACTTAATACATGACTCATCTTACAGTCGAAACCCATTCATAAAGAATATTAGTATTTAAAAAAGTAACTAACTAACCCTTACAAGCTATGATCATGAATGATAATACACATAATATAGATATACATGACAATATATAATGAAGAATCATTCTCAGATCGACGCCAATAATGTTTTGAACGAATTTATGGAGGTCTCTAGTAATAGTATCAATGTAACAGAGGAATGGTGTGTACAAAAAGTCGCAGAAAAGCTTAAATCACTGTTTTGTTTGAATGCATCATACAGATTTATCAAAGAGGCTCAAAAATTTTATATACATTTTCAAAAACATTCTCAGGACATATTCATAAATTAATTAACTTAAGAATTATCTTAAAACAGCAACGATGCATGCTTGGTCAAGTTTATGGACAGGTAAAGATAAAAGCTTTATTGGATATTGTGCAAAAAAATAATGAAGTCTCTGACGTTGACTACATCACCTTATACATAAAATTCCACAGGAGGCTTATAATGAGATAAAACGACAACAACTAAATAAATCTACCGTGCTTTCTCCCAGTTAGATCAACTTTGCATATACAAAAAGTTCTATTGCATTAGGACTTAATCAATGCAAAGATGAAAGCATCGGAATATATTAACTATGCGGGAGAACATGACAAGCTATTATGAATACTGTAAATCAAATTTGCTCGCATATCGAATTGGCACAGGTGCTCAACCGTGTCTTAAATGTTGCATCAGAGTCAAATTATGTAATCAACTTTGCCGGCCACGTGGATCTATTCGTGAATATTATCGAGGCTTTGGAAAAATACACCAGTATTAGATCAGGATGGACTCTCGACAGATGTATTGAAGTTGAGGTTCATATCTCCCCATATCAACCGTTTCGTGGATCCAGCTATAATTACAACGCCAGAATACACTCGACCGCGGTCAGTGATAAATATACAAAATTATGAAGATATATGTTTTGAATGGGCGATCTTATATGTGTTACATCCTGCTAGTGACAATAAACACCAACCTCCAAAATATCCGTAGCACCTGGGTGAACTCAATTTCGCAATATAGGATTTCCCATGCAGGTTACTAAGGCCACACTATACAAACTTGAAACAGTTAATCCAGGTATCCCTGTTGATGTGTTTGCTTGGGTTAAAGACTATTATCCGCTTGCACTATCCCCACATAGAAATTGATTTGTTGTTGCTGAGGGATATGATTGGTTGAGAATCGTTATTTCATTATGTCTCGATAGATAATCTTGGCCGTTTGCTTAACCGGAATAGCAAGTACCACGTTAACAAATATCCATGCTGATGATGCATGCATGCATTTAACACTCAACATATGTTCACTGACAAGACTTTTACTGTGAAAGGATCAGTGAAAACCCACGGCTGACAATAATGCCACAACCAGGCAACAATATTATCAAATTTACTGACTGCAACGAAAGATAAAAGTTCCGTATATCATCAACGCGGACTTTGAATGCCTCAACGTTTCAGTGTTTTGCAAATTTGAGCTTGTCCCTGGAGTCGGGCAAGTGAATTTGTAAATCCCTGCTCAAAGGCGCTGTTGCAAAGAACCAGGCTGAGATCACCGAAGACGGTGGAATCAGAGACGCTGGTATGTAGACTGCGTTTGTTAAAGACTATCTTGATACTGCTAATGGTGAGAAGAAACAATACGTGGATCAACAAATAGCTGAAGTGCCAGCGCCACCGCACATATTAACTTCATGGAGTGCAACTACGGGAATATTAATCAAATAAGGAGAGGAACAAACAGATGCAAACATAGCAAATGTTCGACTTATTTTAGGTTCTCTTGATGGAAATGGCTTTGATAGACCTAAACGTCACATATTAAAAGTGCACGAGTCTGGATCTTGCTATATTATAACCGGAAGAGAAGAAAAGATTGGTGGGGTCAAATGCGAATGCTGATAAATGATAAGCGGAGTCTTGGTCTTCGTTTTGTACCAGTAATATCACGAATTAACAAGGTTAGCAGTTTTGTAATGCAATTTTACACATTTGCATTGTCAACGTCGTTAGTCATCGGAGATGAAATTCAGTTCGAAGGAATCAACATTTATCCGGAAGGTACTTAAACGTTTTTGATGATTGTGTTCCAGATTAGATTTATCATTACATATACATAATGGATTCTAACTGCGGTGGTGAGGTTGCGGAATTTACCGACGGGATGTCGCATCAGCTGACCAGTGATACCAACATCGAGAGCAATTTTGTTCCACTTGTTGATGTATATCTGCGTAAAAACGGTGTTAACAAACCCTCACATACTCTGAAATATAATTTTGCTAATGGTCAAATAGAAATCAAAAAGTTGGAATCACCCTAATGTGTCAATGTCAACTCGAAGTCAGCATGTGATCACTGCATTAGCAAGTGGAAATACTCAATCGCTGGCGGCAACACCAGGTGTAATAACACTGAGGGATTGTTTCTACAACGACGAAGTGGAATTCACTGGCACATCCACCCCGGTTACGTTCGCCAACGAATATGTTATTCCAACATTGACTCAGCTAAGAAATGAAAGATCTCGATTGTTATTCAGCGAGGACGCACTTGTTCGGGTAACAATTAACAGACGACTACGAGAACGATCGTTCCAGACATAATTCAGTGGTGTACTCGGTATGTTTGTTTAAATGAAAAGGGTGCTAGGCCACCAGAACTCACAATGGTATGAAATTTAAATGTTTCGCAAGCGGATATTTTCTATGATTTTATGACAGTTGTACCAGTAAAAATGGGTAATGGTTCGAAGTGTGTGTGTGTCTGTGCGTGTGTGTGTGTGTGTGTGCGTGCGTGTTGCGCCTGATCAAGGTTTGTCTTTCGAGTAATTATACTACGCAATGGCATTATTATTGGAAGAATTATAATGGACCCGACGTGAAAAAATAATAGAAGTGGAAAAACAACTGCGATATTAAATCACCAAGAAAACCGCGTTGATCGTTAAATACAAACGCGCTTGCTTGGTTACAGACGATATCTGTGGGCTTGCCACGGAAACAACTGTTGGTCTTGGTGTAACAGGAATTGCAACCACAGCAGCTATTATGGGGACACCAATCTGAATTATTGTTTGGGCTATGTGGATAGTAACTAGTGTCTCTGGTGGTGCAAGCAAATTAATTTCGAAACGATTACATTCAGAAATAGTGTCTATTCAGAACTGCTTGCAGCGACACAAAGTAGTCTCAGTACAATTAGCAAACTGTATCCGGTGGCTATCGAGGATAAAATAATTAGCATGACCGAGTTCAAGACTATATTGGCGGAGATGGAAAGTCACCGAAAACACAGAGCACAGATAAGGAACCGCGTGCTATTAGATTTAATGACTATAAACGTCGAGTAAAACAAAAACAATTTGTCACGTCACGGTATCAAAGACGTGTCTATCGTAGTGTTCTAGGCGTTTTTGTCGTTTACTGAGGTCACTGCATCCATCTTGTATGACTCTGGCCATTTGTTTGACCACTTGTTTAGTCACTTGTTAGACCACTTGTTTGGTCATTTTACTTCCGTGGATTAATAATCCACGGGTTGCACATATTATGTGGCTTTTATGCTAAAATGAGCAAAAGTAGGAGGGATAGAGGCGGTGATATAGAAAAGTAACAAAAACACGAAATGCTTATTATCACACTACTGAACATCTTAAAAGTTCTCTCGTTCGATATATGGAAATAGTAGAAAACAATTGGCGATGCCTTATACAAACAAATTGTATTTCCATGATGGATTTGACATTGTAAGACAGAAAGAAAAGACATTCCATTCCACAGAGCACATTGTTTACAGTGTACTGGCCCTTTAACCAAACAAATTAACTACTCTTTTTTTGAATGTATACAATTACAGTCTGTAAACTTAACGAAACTCTCACAGCAATAATAGCAATTATGAAAATCTGCGTCCAATTCCACTCGAATTTTAAACAATAGAAATATCTCAGTAAAGAGGAAATCAAAAACTGAAATTGTATTGCTGCTAGAAAATCATTGGGTCGCAGAATTTCCTGAGAGATCCTCTCCATTATTGTCTGTTTCATTCAAAATCTTTTTAATTTTTCAGTATGCATGTGGATTAATGGTATAAGGTAATATTTGCAGACTATTATAACAGTTCATTAATATTTGAATTCCAACCCACAGACTTTTGTAATCTTACTTTTGGTGCCAGTGAAAGATCAATAATGCACTGCTTACATGCTAGTATCCATTCTTTGTAGTAATTATAATGTAATAGTGAGCTTATATATATCAACTGAATATGTCTAAGCCATTTAGAATTATATATGGTATAGAAGATGTAAAAAATAAAATAATAAATATTATTATATTAAAATAATTATCAAAGGTACTAAAGAGTATGAGAGAACTATGAAGAAGTATGATGACTGAGATTAGTGTGGTAAAGGGTATGAGAGAGAGAGAGAGAGAGAGAGAGAGAGAGAGAGAGAGAGAGAGAGGTGTGAAGACTTAGATTATTGTGGCCAAGAGTATGAGACAGTCATGAAGAAGTATGATGACTGAGATTAGTGTGGTAGAGGGTCTGAGACAGCCATGAAGAAGTATGATGACTGAGATTAGTGTGGTAAATGGTAAGGGACAACCATGAAAAGATATGATGACTGACATTAGTGTAGTAGAGGGTATGAGACAGCCATGAAGAAGTATGATGACTGAGATTAATGTAGTAACTGGTATGAGACAGCCATGAAGATGCATGATGACAGATTAGTGTGATATTTGTATGGTAAATAATATGAGACAGCCATGAAGATGTATGACTGACTGGTTATCAAATGGCTAAGTGAAACTTGCTTTTTATGTAGTTTCACTTTAATAGTAATAATAGAAGAATCCATAAAACCATACAATAATTGCTATGGAGGTCCTATATTTTTAGTTAATATTATCTGTATTCTTCTTACATTCTTCGAGCAAAATGCTCTATTCCTTTGTGTTTGGCATCAAATAATGATTATAACACCATATTTATTTTCTTTGTTCTCATTGTTGAGAAAATAAGGTAAATATGTATGCTCTTTTGAGTGACTAATATCTCCATCCATCCTCAGCATTGCTCTCTCTGTTTGCACCGCGTTAAATTCGTGGCGTGTTTAGGATGCTAATACCTGAGTGCTTATGTGCGTGAACTAATTAATGGGGTTCCCTTTGATGACTATGTCAGGCAAAACTGTACTGGGGTGAAGAATTACTTTTGTTTATCGAAATGGCCAAGAGTTAAAATGGTGCAGAGACAGCGTTTGTTCTTGTTGACATATTTGTCATAAGTTCATTTTCCAAACTCTAGATGGGCGTGTGTTAATAATGGCGATTAAATAAACTCGAGATCTAATTATGCAGGCAAAGTCCATATTTTAAAATTACGTGCACAGCCAAATCAAGCAGTTGAGTTTTTGCGTGAGGCGAAAGGTCTTTACTGGAGGGGGGGGCAAAACCCTCGTAAAGGTTATAAAAAGAACACGTAGTCGAGAGTCTTCGAAAGACACGTTACTGGGTGTTAATGAGACAGTTCTGCTAAAGGGAAAAGAGCAAACCTAGATGCTAAACGGTACTTTTTCAATCTCCTACATAATTTTTCTTTAATATGAGTCTTAAGATAGGGTTTGAAGTGATTTGTCTTAAATGAGATAGGAATCATGTATGCTACCGAGGAATTGTTAGTTAGCAATAGAAGTGAATTTTGTTCGATCCATTTGTTCAACTAAGATGTGAATTCTTTTAACCAATGAACTGGTTGCATTAACATTTGAGCAGCGGCTGTGGGGTTATACGGTTATTTACGGATCAGCCGTATGTGTGCATGTGTCCGACATTTTGTTTTAAGCTAGTAATTAATAGTTAATATTGCAGCGGCATTAATTGTCATTAAGTGAGAGTAGACTATCCTAACGATCAATTGGTAACTAGTTCTATTGGAGAAATGCATTAATATGTTAAATGTCCATGGAAAGAGAGAAACTCAGTGTATGTAGACAAATGTGTTATTTGTTTGTATTGGATGCAAGGTTATGCAGTGGCGTACAAAGGGTAAATGGAGCTCGGGAATACGATGATGGCCCCGACAACGATTTTCCTGCAATTTAATTTGTATCAGCTGTTCTGTTTTTGCGCCCCAAGACCTCTGGCGTCCGGAGCAACCACCCCGTCCGCTCCCTCCCCCCCCTCCTATTAGTACGCTACAGAGGCTATGATCTGAAGCCAATTACCAGTTGAGAGTGTTGTGAAATGTGATAAGGCTATTCTGAGTGTATACCGGTGAGTGGAATGTATGTTCAGTTCAGGAAATATGGAACGAAGCAAGGATTAGGCCACGTTTATTTTATTCATCAGGAAAATGTCTTCCACGACTTAATATTCGATGGCCGAGAGAAGTCACTAAAGGCGATGTGACGCATAAGTAGGCTAGAGAGAACCAGAGAGTGTTCCAGTTCACGTTGACCCCAACCGACAAGATATGTTGATGCTGCAAAGTGAGCAGCAACGACGTCTCAAGTTATGAAGACATGGCGGACAGTTCAAATTCGGAACACTTACTCGATTTCATGATGAAATTTGCCGTGTCAATAAAAACGGATCTGCTAGTTGCATTTATGAGCTTTGAGTTAATTGATTTTTTCTTTCAATTTCTTTTCTGTAGAGGTACATCCTGCAATTGGTCCTTTACAATTTTAATTTATTTTATCTAATTGATTAAACTGTAGTATTCTATATACGGGGCTTTTGTTTTTCTGTTTAACAGTTCGGCTCAGATTTCCATTTATTCCATTAATTCATTTCATTTTAATATTCGCTCGATCAGGGGCATCAATAACCACAAAAAGTCACTGACACGGACGTAAATATTAAAGGTGTTTATGGTTCATGGAGCATGACAAATGAGTCGTATATACATACTAATTATTGAATAGTATAGCACTTGTCAGGGGACCGCTGCTGTGGCCTAAGTGGCTAGAGCGTCCGCCTCGGATGCGTGGGTTCGAGGGATTGAACCCCGGCAGAACAATACCAAAGACTTATAAATACGGTATGCCCCAGTGCTATACATCACTAGACACTGTCACACTACATATATCGTAGCGATATGACTGAAAAATTGTTAAAGCTACTTTATATATATATAGCAGAGTAAGGAGAGAGAAAGAGAGAGTATATATATATATATATATATATATATATATATATAATATATATATATATATATATATATATATATATATATATATATATATCTCACACGCACACACACACACTTTTCAGGGTATATGTGTGTACAGCATATAGATTCGTGACTGTACAAACTGTCATTTCAGAAGAAACTGTCTAAATATGAAAAGATTTTATATTGTATAGAGGGTGAAAATTAGGTCGCAGTGATCTACTTTTGATATAGTACTGTAGTACTCCTCAAGATGCATGAATGTGTGAAGCTTTAAGACTGCAAGCAACAGTGTCCAAATAAAACGACCTTAGCACATAAAATGTATGTTGTTGAAGTGTGAATATCATATCAAATAATTATGCATTGAGTATGGTGGTGTCGCACTTCCTAGTAATATGCACATGTAAAGCTTGAAGACTATAAAAGCAAGAATGTGTATGAACTGACGAGAAATCAATGGTTTACATGGCCAGTGGAACGTGTAAAGTGGACCACTATAACTTATTTAAATATGGTAAAGCACTGTGACTGAATAAGCAGTTGCTTTTGGGAAACTAAGCGAGAAATAAAAGGTGTACGTCTGTTAACGCCAACGATGCAAACGCCACCTCCAAGCGAAATGAGCTTTCCTTCTTTCTGCGCAAGATAGCTAAAAATAAGGCCTGCGAAGATGTCTTGCCTTGCCTTTCTGCCAGGTTAATATTGTAAGAATTTTTCAATAAATTGGATTGTAATTGAAAATTCTTACGAAATAATCAACACTACATATGACTATCTCATTTTTGCCCGAACTTTGAAGATGTTTCTCTTATCTTTCATCAAATTAACTTGAAAACTGATACATCAATTTCCGCCCATTTAAATCTTGATGCAACAAAATATTCCTATCCAAAACTTATTGAAATGAAACACCATGCTTTGTGCTTCTATAAAAATACCATAATGAATTGAATTGAAAAGCAAATCAAACAAGTCGAGATGCAGTCAAAATTTGTTATTGTACACTATTGTGTGTGCACAATGTACCCCCGAATAGGAACTGTGAATTTCATCGATGGGCGGAAATTTAAATTTTTCATGGAGTTGACACACGGCAGGCAAATTGTAGTGTTTTGGAGGAGACAAAAGAGCAACTGTAAACCTTTTGACATGTTGGAATAGCACAGTCGATAACTTAACAAGGGGTACTTAATTTGCATGACCGATTGAGACCTGTGCATTGAAGTAGTTGTCACGTCAGAATCATTGGATGTCGCTTTCCAGTTTGCCAGTCAAAGGCATATGGTGCGGCTGAAGGAGTGATTTTATTTTCTGTCGTCAACATTAATATCTTGTATTATTCATCGTGTATCGGATGATATTGACAAAGTAAAACTATAGCAATTATTATAAGCATATCATTTTAAAGTGTACATAAAATTTAAAATGAGCTTGTTAAGTAGACTTAATGTAAATATATTCTATCCATATTTTACATCAAAAGCAAACTCCAGCTAGATCGTTCATTGATTAAAATCCATTTAATGTGTTCCAATCTCAATAAATTACACAAAATTTGGAAACATAAATATCTGAGAAATTATACAAGCTATTGAAACCTCTCATCTTCGGGTTTTCTTTAAATGTTAAAATCCTTTGATTGTTTTTTATTTTATACAGATATCAATTTATACGAGATATTTATTCGTGTTGCAGGTCTGTACGATATTTGTTTTGCTTTGATCACAACTTCATATGAATATCCTTTTAAATTTTCTAACGTCGACTCAATATTGGGTTAAGAGGGCAGAGGAACAGTTTTCTTCCTCAACAATTTGTGACAGGCACAGTAACAGTAAAAGACGATTTATCATCTTGATATGCGCCTAAAATTTAACTGAAACGTAACACCACCCGCACCCACACCCCAACCGCACCCCAAAAGCTAATATACACAATCTGACTTCAAAGAATGCAACTAAGAGGAGCATTCAATCTCTTTAGGACAACACCATTTAGAGCTGATTCCTAAAGTTAAAATGTCTCCTTGGATCTAACTGACTATTCCACACTTGCTGTTCGTCTCGTTTTCAACGCAAAACCTAACCTACACTTAAATTAAACGTTTTCTCTGCTAAAAGAAAATCATGTTTTGTTGGGAGGATTTCTAATCGAAAGTTGTGTTGTTTGCCCCTATATTTTCTATAATATGCGAAATGCATTAAAAAATTTGGAAATTTGTTAGCAACGCTGAAGCCTACCAATAATAATTTACTCCTGTTAAGTCTATTCCTGTCTAACTTTTTTAGCCTTGCTTGAATTTCTTTAAAATATAGTAAAAGTTACATTATTCGAGGTTTTCCATATATATATATATATATATCCATCCTTATAGCAACATTGCAGCAATCCCTCCCACCCACCCCCCTCTCTCGTATTTCGCAGCTACGTTTCTGTACATAATATTTAAAAATAGGTTGATGCAAAATAGTGACAGTAAAATATGATAGCGTTAAGCTTTAAAAGAGACAAGAGATTAAAAAACTGGAGCAAAATAAACAAGATTTATTTTGATAAACTACGACAACTGTTGGTTTAATAGAAGCCAGATCAAGCAAAACAGCAATACTTTGTGAGTCTATTCTACTGTACGATAGCCAAGGAAAATAATAAAATATTTATCATAAATGGCTTTACCCAAATTATGCACGAATGATAAAGAGATAACTGTGTCTAGTCGTCCTGGTCAAATGTCTCTTATATGGTTATATGGAATCAAAAGGGGGGAAGACGAGTCTGGTCATCCAGATCGTTGTCTCCAATATGGTGTTATGGAACTGAAAGAGGGCTAGACGTGTCTAGTCATCCTGATCGTTTTCTCCTATATGGTGATATAGAGATGGCAGACGGGTTGATGCATCTGGAAATGAAAGAGGAGTTGATGCATATGGAAATGAAATAGGGGTGGATGCTTCTGGAAATGAAAGACGGGTGGATGCTTCTGGAAATGAAAGAAGGATGGGTGTGTTTTGGTCGTATCGGTCGTTTGTTCTCTATAAGGTGACATGGAAATATCCACGAATTTATTTGGGATTTTGCAAATTATGATACCATCTTGCATATTAGTGTCTATCTCCTAATTTGTTTTTGCGTAATTGACACTTGTAGTCCGTAGTCGAACTCGGCTGCCTTCTTTAGACACAATTTTGATTAATTAAAACTGATTTTATGGGAGTTACATTTATCATTATTTAGCTGAAATTAGGAAATATTGATTTAAAGGTTATAAAAAAAAATATAAACAATCAACCATCATGCCATTTTTCGATAATTATACAATAGCTGTCCTTTTACTCAGCTCTCGTCAATACTCGCCAACACTAGTCAATACTCGTCAATACTTGTCGAGCGCTGTTTATTTTCGTGGATGAACCAGACCCAAATTCATATGAGATGCATTAGTGTAAAGTTTTGTAAACGCTTACTTGGTTCACTTAGGTTTTCTGCCCGAATTAGCTTTGCTGTGTACAGTATCTGCGCACACATTGGAACAACAAACTCGAAAACGGACTTATAGACTGAGCGCAATCATTGCTTTGTACTAACTTTTGTTTCTAGGTAATTCTATCGCTCTACTAATGGAAAATGTTTGAACAAAAATTCTGCAATGTGTCCCAAAGATGGCAAAAGATCATGCAACATTGGCCAAGGAGTGTGAATGAAACCAATTGAATTAATAATAATAATAATAATAATAATAATAATAATAATAATAATAATAATAATAATTCGGTCTCCAGTAACAGAAATAGTTGCACATGTTTGGCATTAAACGGATGTTTTGCTGCGTTTGTTTCAATTTCTTTCAACAAAGAATGAGTGAATATCGAGTGAATTATAATAACTTTAATTGACAGTGTCATACATTTTATCTGATCATGAGTCAACGTTAAAAGTGGTCCTTACAATATGAGTTTCGGGTGTCAACTGTCGGATGTCTTTAAAAATAATTGTAAGCGACGGGGTGTGTGATGGTCAGACAAGATACGCCTTACTTCCGCAATTTCTGTAACAAAGTTTAGTCAGACCACAATGATTATGAGCAAAATATCAGGAAATTTTAATAATTGATTCTCTCTCTCTCTCTCTCTCTCTCTCTCTCTCTCTCTCTCTCTCTCTCTCTCTCTCTCGTGGAATTCCAACGCATGTTTAGTTTAAGACACAAGTTACAATTAAAACTCTCAAAGGGACAAATACTGACACGAAACACTTAAATCACAACTATTTGACTCTAAACTAAACAAAAGAAATTAGTAAATTATTTGAGTTCCAATAATGAATCTGAAAATTGCTCTTTTATTGATGTATTACCAGTTCGAGCATAAGCACAAGTAAAGAATTAAAAACTAAAACAGCGTCACAGACAAGTTCATGTTTTGGACATATTACTGGATTGTTCCAATGATTTTTGAATGACATGCTTCCCTTCAAGATACTCCCAGTTTATAAGTCAAACATACCATGCACATGAAGCAAGTATAAATAATTTATTGCTTAACTTTTGAAATGAGGATGAATCAAAGCCCTTGAAGCGGTTCTTGTTTAAACATGCAAAGTTACTGGTTACTGGTACTGTGATGTTGTGAAACTTCGTCATGATAAAGTATTCTTAGCGTATGTACTGGCAATTGGAAGGGCCTGGTTCAATTTCTTTGCATCTTTGGTTTTTATTTTAAGCTTCGATTATCAGATAATTTTTCCCTGGCAATTAGTTCAGCACTTTTTATTGTCTATTGATATGGAAATATACGAACGTGTCTGTTTTAATATCACACAGCTAGACATTACCGCAGTTCTCCCATGAACAAAACAAGTAGATCGCGTAATTGACATTTTCTGTGCCAGGGGAATAAATGCAACTTCTCCCGCAAATTGGTACCTCTCGGATTGTCAGAAGGAAGTCTTTTTCTCAGTTATATCTTCTGCTAATTGCCAACGGCGCAAAAATTATACCTAGGATTTCATGCTGGTATTTAGACTTCAAAGCAATTATCCACCAGAAGATAAAATCATCTACGACATAGACAAAAATTAAAACAACTCCGAGAAACTAGATCTTGATTTTAGAACATTTCTCAGGTATAGAGAAAATTACACATATACACCAAACAGAACGGAAAGTGCTATCCCTGGATTCTACAAGAGAATGCTTAATAATGCTAGACAAAATTAAGATATAATACAAATAATACTATCTTACAGGTATTTTTAATATATATATATATATATATATATATATATATATATATATATATATATATATATATATATATATATATATATATATATATATATATATATATATATATATATATATTATATATATATATAAACTTAATAATACGCTGTATCAATGATATACCACGAGATGTATAAATTTTTCATTAAAAGGAAACGAGGCTTGCTGAATTTCCTTTTAATGACAAATGTATACAACGAGTGGTATATCATTGAGACAGCGTACATACTGTACATATATTTTATTTATATCACATACAAAATACATATATTTCCCTTTGAACGGAGTTCAGATTTACTACAGGGAGCTGTGAATTGACCGAGTGAATGAACTCCTCACATCCCCGA
>JAECUM010029287.1:0-39613 GCA_016617855.1 Megalonaias nervosa | reverse complement strand
TTTCCTGGTAGCGTGGGAACCCTGGTGAATTAATTGGAAATTCTAGTACTGACTCTATGGTACCAAAATTCTGAACCGTCCTCATTCTGCTCAACTTTACTGTTTTCTACATCTCAATGTAATTACTGTTCATCAATAACATTTTAGCATTATGAACTTTTTATGCATTTAAAAAAATGCAGCATAACTATGAAATTTTGTTTGCAAATTCATGGATAACCAGATGTATCTAAACTGTGCTTCATGGTTTATCATGAAACATATTTCCCAAAATATCTGACAATTTTGCAAACATAAATTTGATTAAACTCATTAAATTATTGTTATTTACTGTTCATATTTATAAACATTTCATGGACATATCTTTCTCAAGTGGTGGACATACAATCAATTTTAAATGCTAGAGCAAAGGCACTATTACAAGAAAACACTGTATATAAAAACACCACAACATATTTCAGTTTATTTTTTAATGTTTTTAAGCTTTTATGACTTTCACAACTTGGTCAATAAAACTGGAAAAGTTTCACTAATGAATATATGAGTATAGGCGCAAAAAATGAAATTTGGAAAATTTGACAGGGTGGTTTTTAGAACAGGGTAATTATGGAATATGTGACAACTAAATAATATCTTCGATTATATTAAATTCCTTTACCATTCATAAAGCCAAGAAAAGATACAAGTCCCTATACACAAAACCCTTTAGAAAAGGGAACTAACTCCCTCAGAACATAAATGAAAGACTGCTACTAAGTTAAAGATACATAACAAACTATTGATCACTACTATTACTTTTCTCTTTCATGTGACTTGCCATGGTTAAAAAGTTGAGCTGTACAACAATGGGCTGAGCAGCACCATCAATGAATCCCACACATTTCGAAATCTTTTGCTATTGACATACTAAGTGAAGAACATTTACCTCCCTTGATTTCACAATCTACAGGTGATATGATATAGTCAATATATTTAGCATTGGTGTAATTCGGACTAAATTGACCAGCAAATCTGTCTGTGAAAACTGAAGTAAAAAAAAAAATTAATTTATCAAAAGTTCTTTTTCAAGGACATAACTCAATGATGCACAAATATAATTTCTGCTCTTCATTTCATATTATAAACTGCCATATTTTGTCACCCACTGCTATAAAATCCAATATCCATTCCACTAAATTTCTGCATTTTGCCTTTTGGGATGAACTAAACAATCAAAAATAAAATAGCAATAACACTACTACTGCATTTAGTACAGCAAAGATGGACCATTCTGAACTTGTATCTTAAGACCAAAAATTAGTCTTAGAAAACTTTATTCTTCACTCCAAGGAATGTAATTTCCTCTAACTCCATGTAAGAAAATGAGACTGACTACCCAAACTTTACAACAGGTACATTTTAGTTACAAGCTATGAATAAAATATAGCACTCTTAGCTAAGTGTATTTCATGGGAAACTAGTAAGGAAATTGATTGATAATATTATCAGAAAATAAAATAATTTTTTTATCTTTATCTACAAAATGAACTGTTTCAACATTCTGAGGAAAGATGAAAACTTTGCACCCTCCCCCTGTCCAAAACACACAAAAGACCATCAGCCTCTGTCTTGATAAGAAAAGTAATTTTTCTTTTAACTTGTCTCTTTCTATCAAATTCCTCCTCACACCACCAAAGAAGGTAGAAAAATTCATACACATTACCCTGCATCATACATGAAAAAGGGAGCAAGTGTCTTTCAATATACATGAGCAGATCACCATCTGCTGTGTGGACCCAACTATAATCCAAGCTTAAGTGTGAACAATGAACACCCAGGTCTGCTGGTACACAATGCATATACACAAAGCACACCTAGGTCTGCTGGTGCATAATGCACACACATAACACATCCAGGTCTGCTGATACACCAAGAGCTTGAATCATCAGTAAAATAAACAGACTGTACCATGATCTGCTGGTGCATTATTCAACAGAAGATCAGGGTCTCACACTGTCTACAGTTAGGCTGGCATTACCTGTACTTGTCCAATGATAAACCTACCCCAATTTTCACAATTTTTTTGGCAAATATTTACTAAGGGTATCTTTATCTGCCCATATCCAACTTTCTGACAAAATTTATTTGCCTGGCCATCTGGTTTTATCAAGGGAGAAATACTTTTGATACAAGCAAATACAGTATCCAAGAAAAAGGCATTCTATTAACTTCATCCAAGCAGGACTTGTGGTTTCATCACTGACAATTTGGTCATTTTCAAAAGCAGATCTCATCACAACTGTTTATTTTGAAAGCCTATTCCAGTACACTCAATGATATTCTGACTGGCTGAAATTTGCTTGATTTCAAATTTGGCCTGAAAAGACAAAATAAAACAATGAGTATACTTTGGTAGATGAAAAGACAAAGAAGAAATAATAAAATTACAATGTCAGCTCTCTATCTGTCTCTCTTGCACTGTCTGAGGCAACGCATATATACACCACTCCCTCGATAACTTGCGCCCTGGTAACTCGCGAACCCGCTTATAACGTGGGGTCATGCGTGGATCTCATTTTTTAAACCAGAAAATACCCCAAAAACTGGTCCCTATTTGTTGAACTTGAAGAAAATCTCAATCAAACTTGGTAACAGAAACTCTGATATATCGCTTGTTTTATCGTCGAAAAAGGTA
The DNA here is from genome assembly GCA_016617855.1 of Megalonaias nervosa. Taxonomy (NCBI): domain Eukaryota; kingdom Metazoa; phylum Mollusca; class Bivalvia; order Unionida; family Unionidae; genus Megalonaias; species Megalonaias nervosa. Next base: position 36,939 of record JAECUM010029287.1, on the reverse strand, counting down.
GATAGGATCTGGAAAGTCAACATTATGAAAGATCAACTTTTAATAAGATGCAATATAATTTGTTACATTTTCTTTCCAAACAACATTCTTAGTACACTGCAATTAACAATATTCAAGGACATTTCGATCAATGATAATGTCACTTATGCCTAGTGGCGGCAGTACTTTAATAAATAAATACCAATTAGATATAAAAAATTATCAATTGAAATTTGTGTTCTAGTTCTATCTTTTAGTTCCAGTTAAGTGTAATCATCACAACTGCAATGTGTTCTCTTGTAAATAAACATAAAATGTGTCAATCTAATGCAACAGCTATGTCCGCTAGCGTTTCTCTGAGAACCTAATTAAGTGCCCACCGTGTTTTGATATCGGACTACCGGAAGCATTTGTTGTATTGTTGCACTAAATAAAAAGTGTGCCTCCTTTTCTATAATCACGGTAATTATGCCTTTTGAATCAAATAAAGGAGGTGGAATAAAAAAAATTTAAAAGGCATACAAATCCTACATGCTTAAGAACCAGCAGCCCCGGTCGTATGTCAGGTAACTCATTTCAAATGATAAATTGAACACTGTAATAAATTTGATTGTATACGTAATCTAATTAAACTACCTTAAATTAACCTACTCAATTATAAATGTGATTAAAGATAGCAAGGCAGCCAAGTGTAATGAGTACTTCGTAAAATAAAGAGCTTTGTTTCACAGATATGGACCATTGTGGGAAAAATGAGTTTCAGAGAATTCCTGAATTCACACATACAGATATCTTCAAGGATGATAAGAAGTGTCACTATTACTTGCAATGAAATCACGGCATCAATATTTTACTAACTGAAATGTACAAAAATTGAGTTTCGACATAGACGACTGTTTCACGAAATAAATGTTGCGTGTTTTTGATAAAAAGGATTCTTGTTTGGTAGTGTATTAATGGCTAGTCTGGTTCCCAGCTTCACAGAATCTAGTTTTGCTAACTACTATTAAACATCATTCCTGGAACCAGACTAATCAACAAAACAAAAAGCCGTGACATAATACACGAATGTTTTCGTGAACCGAGTTTGGTTGTTGAAACCAGCTGCAATCATGTTATCGACCTTTCAGATGTTGGACATTCTGAAAATAAATGTAATTTATAGAGAATAACGAACAATTTCATCAGAAAAAGCACTTTATTGACAATTTTTCTCAACTCAATAATAAAACGAAGATTCAGCCATTAAACAGCCGAGTCCCCCCCACCAACCCAGATGTTTTATGGATGTCTAGTGGGTTTTTTGGAGGTCCCTCAGTAACTCGCGTCCTTGCTCATAGTGTGGTCTGTGTTTTTGGACCCCAATGTGCACGAGTTATCGAGGGAGAGGTGTAGTTTGGAAAAAAAATGTTTTCTTTTTTCAAATTTCTAATAACAAGACCAATATCACAAGTTTAAGCAAGTCTGAAATGAAATTACCAATCAAATTAAAAAAAACAGACTCAAACAAATAAGCACGTCTTACTGAAAGTACATATTAAAGCAAAGAAGAAATTAAATGTTAAAGAAATAAAATCTATCACAATATATTCTTTCAGAAATCTTTCTAATTTTGACAACTACTGTATTCAAAGTAATGCCTACATGGTTAATCACTGCAACTACTGTATTCAATATAATGCCTACACTGTTGATCTTTGCAACTACTGAATTCAATATAATGCCTACACTGTTAATCACTGCAACTACTGTATTTAATGTAATGCCTACACTGTTAATCAGTGCAACTACTATATTCAATATAATGCCTACACTGTTAATCAGTGCAGCTACTGAATTTAATATAATGCATACACTGTCAATCAGTGCATCTACTGTATTCAATATAATGCCTACACTGTTAATCAGTGCAGCTACTGAATTTAATATAATGCATACACTGTCAATCAGTGCATCTACTGTATTCAGTATAATGCCTACACTGTTAATCAGTGCAACTAATGAATTCAATGTAATGCCTACACTGTCAATTAGTGCATCTACTGTATTCAATAATAAGTACAATGTCATAAAAATATCCCCATCTTGATACTAAAACAGTTAGCTCCCTTTGTCCATGTTAGAGCTAACTGTTGGTAGTGCATTCTCTTTCCCAATATGATCATATTTTATACAACATGTATGAAATCCATTTCTGAGACTTATTTGAGGTTCCTCTCCACAGTTTCATAATTTGCCAAGGGGTGAATTTCTAAATCAAGTGAATCCAAATATCTGAACTATGGGGTTATGTGTTACTCAAAGCAGAATCCAGGAATTCTTAAGTTGGTATAAATAAATCATTTAAACATTCAATGTTTATTAGATGCTGCAGATATCAAGTATATTAAGACTACCATAGGAACTGAATGCAAACAACTTTCTCATTGTCACTGCCCAGTGTTAGAAAGCAAACATTTGTATCAAATGTTTGAGATGAAATTGAAAAGGTTTAGCTCATCTGATTTTTAAATGCAGATTCAGGTACTTAAATTTCATTATGAGTGTGGTTGATAGTAACATATCTATTCAAACAGAGACAGAGCAAAAATCCTGATTTTTGACTAATTTTGCTTACAAGCTGGACTTAGATGGGAGCAGAATATTTCTAACTTAATACAAACAAAATCATAAGCTATATGAACTGAGAAATTTAGTTTCAACTGTAATCTGTGAAAATGTTCCAGTATTTGGCTGTTTTCAATGCAAAGACTGAACAGCAAGCAGACAACATATCTGTGAGGAAATTCAAATTTTGTGAAAACCATGGAGCATAAGCATGAGTCATAAAATCAATTGGTAATGAGACAAAAACATATGTGGTAGTAATTGAAATGATAATGAGACACCAGGCATGCATGGTGGTAAGTTAAGTGGTAATGAGACAAGAAGCATATATCGTGGTAAGTTAAGTGGTAATGAGACACCAGGCATGCATAGTGATAAGTAACAGTGGTGATGAGACAACAGGCAAGCAAGGTAGTAAGTAACAGTGGCATTGTAACACCAGGCATGCATGGTGGTAAATTAAGTGATAATGAGACATCAGGCATGCAATGTGGTAAGTCAAGCTGTAATGAGACACCAAACATACACAGTGGTAAATTAAGTGGTAATGAGACACCAGGCATGCATGGTGTAAGTAACAGTGGCAATGTAACAACAGGCATACATGGTTGTAAGTAACTGGAGTAATGAGACACAAGGCATGTATGGTGGTAAATTATGTGATAATGGGACACCAGGCATGGATGGTGGTAAGTAACAGTGGCAATGTAACACCAGGCATGCATGAGATAAATTAAGTGGTAATGAGACACCAGGCATGCATGGTGGTTAAGTAACAGGGGTAATGAGACACCAGGCATGCATGGTCATAAGCAACAATGGTAATGAGACACCAGGCATGCATGGTGGTAAGTAATGGGTAATGAGACACCAGGCATGCATGGTCATAAGCAACAGTGGTAATGAGACACCAGGCATGCATAGTGATAAGTAACAGGGATAATGGTAGGCATGGTGGCAAGTTAAGTGGTAATGAGACACCAAGCATACATAAAGGTAAGTTAAGTAGTAATGAGACACCAGGCATTCATGGTGGTAAGTTAAGTGGTAATGAGGCACCAAGCATATAGTAGTAAGTTAGTGGTAATGAAATACCAGGCATGCATGGTTGGTAAATTCCAAGAAAATCATGATGTTCTAGACAGATTCTAGCAACCTCTGTCCTCCATCAAGATATGCTGGGATTGAGACAAATCTAGTTAGCAATGGATTTTATAAGTCAGTTTTGACTATAAGGAGGAGTGTGTTCTTACATAAACATGTAGGATATAATGTTGAATATGGTATACAGAATTTACCTTAGTAAGAATCCTGGCCACATGAATGACTGTTTCTGTGTGCAAGGAGATAGGTCCACATCGGATCTGAGATGTGCCATTGGCCAAGGCCATTAGAATTATCACCTGGAAAAACATTGTCTTATCATTATCACATAAAAAATAATATTGTTTATTTCAAATTCTTACCACTGACAATTATATGTCAGCTAAAATCCATGTCATGATATATGTCTTTCATGCATTTTAAAGGATTACTGCACTAGAGCAAAGATCTTGTAGCCCAATATTTGTTTGTTTTTAAAAATGTTTACTAAACTTCAGGCAAAAAAAAAATTTTAGCTGGAATATTTAGGGCTTGTGAATGACATTGTGGACAAAGGACAGCACCTCACTGGGACCTTGGGAGAAAAAGCTGACTAAATTTTTGTCTCCATGCTAAGACCACATATTATCCTGCTAATTTTATCTGGAAGAACTGGCCCCAAAGTGTGGTATGCAACACTCCTTATACTGCCAATATCTAACTATGCTAAGTTTCATCCATTTTCTCTTAATATTATGGGGAGTCATGATATCTGATTGTATTTGACTCCTAATTTAATGTTTGTGGGCTTATGCTGCCTTGGCATGTCCTTTGGAAAAGCACTTAGCTTCAAATTCCTTGACATAACATAGCCAGTAAAGTTTTAAAAATTCCCTTGAAACAAACAAACAAAATTAAAAATGCAGACTTTGATGATACGGAAAACATAGTGTGACAGATAGATGGAGACATTAATGAACAGATGGATAACATGACAAATGCATGAAAATGTAAATTACCTGTTGTACATCTCTCCTGGCTTCTGCAAAAAAGGCTTGGAACAATACCCAAAATAAATGAAGCTAGAAAAACCTCAAAAATGTTTATCAAACCAGGTTTACACTTATGGATCTTTCCATTGTTTTCTTTATTACACTTTTACACTCCATAAAGTTAGGCATGACCTTAAACAGAAAACTGATTACATAATACACTATAATAAAAGTAAATTTATTCCATAAAATTTCTATTTTACAACACCAATACATACCTGATCTTGAATAAAGTCATCAATACAACCACCATGACACAGCTGGTTCAATAACATCTCACCAGCCTCCCTTCCCACCTTTTCAGCTGGGATCCCTGGTAAAGAAACACACCTTAGGTCTGAGTACCAAAGTACAATGGTTACTCACAATAAATCACCTCATTATGCAATGGTCCCTCATATACCGTATATACTCACTTTATAAGACAAGTCCAACTGCAAACTGGTCAGACCCAGTTCTGCCATCACAAAATGCGCCAGCAGATCTGGGTCTGTGCAGTTTGTTAGGAGTAATCAGTAAAACAAACATCATAGATCCTGATCTGCAGGTGCATTATGCTCTGGCAGATCAGGATCTTTGTTGTTTGCAGTTTGACTTGACTTGAAAGCAACTATGTATGGTACCAAAAGAATGGTCATGGATCCCATTTTGGGTTAAATAATTTACATATTCAACCCACCTAAATAAATGCTGACCCCACTCATAAGGAAATACTCTTATTTTGAGTCCCCTGAACAGTGTTATAGTGATAAACCACTGCAGTAGCACACTTGGTTTGTGTTTCTGTTGTGTCTGGCTTGATCACTGGTTCAAACTGAGATAAAGGTAGGTGCTCTTCAATCAAAGGTTGATTAGCCCCGCCTCAAAACTCTATTTACCTGTGCAGCACCCAAATATGAAAAACTAGTCTAAAACTCTGTGTGTGTGTGATTTGGATTTTTAATGTAGCTTTAACAATTTTTCAGTCATATCACTACAATGTCTTCAGTGTGGCAGTTTATAGTGATGTCTAGCACTGGGGAATCATGCCGCAGACATGTAGCATAATGTACCACCCAGTCACATTATCCTGACACCTGGCTGACCAGTCCTAACACTAACCTCTTAATGCTGAGCGCCAAGTGAGGCAGCTGTTAGTACCATTTTTATAAGTCTTTGGTATGACTCGGCCGGGGATCGAACCCACGATCTCCTGCATCTGAGGCGGACGTTCTAACCACTAGGCCACTGGAGCAGTGCCAAATAAGTGAGCTGAATCACTGGAGATAGTCATCAAAAATTCGTAACTTGCACAGGTTTTTGACTAAGTCCTTGGATGCTATGCACAGTAACTGCTTGCCAAAATGCGCGACTATGCCCTATCTTGCAATAGGCACTGCAACAATAATGTTTAGCAAAGTTCCCACTGTTCATTTGTAACTGGAATTGTCACAAGAACATCTTAGAACCAGCTGTCCTGTGGGTGGTATAAAGGAGGGACCAGTGTGTCTGAAAAGTGCCTTTTGTGTCACTCAAATAAGAGCTGCTGAGCCCTATCATGTATCACTGTATGGGATACAATAAGCATGCCAGCTAGCTTCCACTGCTACAGAAATCAACTCCATCCATGACAGAATAGAAGGGTCTTGTGCATCTCCTGGTGCTAGCCACTGTCAGATTCTTCTGAAGGGCCTAGTCCTTGGCATGACAGTCTTCCTTGAGAAAGTACTGATCAACATACTTGCACAGCCAGTCATGTGGCAGATCTTTGAGTTTCAGTGGGGGTTGAATTTGTTCTCCACAACAGGCAACTTGAATGCCCTGCAACTCAGGCAACTTGAGAAAGGTAACTAGAATGTGGCAAAGGAGAGTGCAAATCTTGTCCTGAATATTAACCTTACTCTGATTGTCATGGTCTTGCATACAATGACAGCATATTCATCACTGGTGAGCCCTTCCTCTGCATGGGCTAATGGCTAATGAAAAGCATCCATCTATTCAGGCCCAGTGTTCCTGCTTTGATGTATCTATTGTACACTGCAACTTGTTTAGCCTCAGTAAAAATAATACCCACATACATGGAATCCTAGAGCTGCGACTGAGTTGTCGTAGTACATAAGGACATTCCCAAGAGGCACCTTATCATAATGAACCGGCCACTTGGTCTCATGGCAGGTGTTCACAAAATAGTCCAGATCATCATGGTCAGTAACCAGCTGGTGTTTTGTGCATTTGTGGTCATTTGCATTACTGACTGCAAATTTTCTGATGATAATGCAGCCCATTTCCTTGACCTCCAGCAGTTTGACTATGGTCCATTTCTTGTAGGAAATAATGGCTCAGTCACCTCAAGGTTTGTGAATATGCCTGTCTCAACTATAAACAACAACAGTGTGATGGACAGCCTTGTTTTCTTCAGGCTTGTTAAAGTGACAGCCAACCATGCCAGGATAACTGGGTCGCAGTCAGGAGCAATGGGCCAGACTGCAGCTGTTAAAATCCCATGAAGTCTTGAGTGAGTAGTCCATTAATAGCCACCCAGGTCATCAAGCTGCATTGGTAGTCCAACCAATCAAAGTATGGGGCATACACTCCCATGCCCAAGAAGCTGCCAGAGCAGCAAGTGACTATGTCAAGACTCACAACTTCAGATGCCTTGCAGCCATAAGGGGTTGTTCCAGAGACCACCATGCCAAAAATCTTCACATGCATGCTGGATATCTTCCAACATAGCAATGGAGTTTGTTTCCTCCATTTTATTCTTTGACAACACTAGCAGTCACTAGAGATTTTAGTCGCCAACTCATCTGCTGCAGAGCATGAATCTATGTACTAGCTGCATAATCTGCAGGTCCAGTTTTATTGCCAAGAACCCAAACTGCCTTTGTCTCCCCATCCGTAATCCACTGAATAGTATTCCAGGCACCATCCTCATAGTACTCAATGCTACATCACTCACAGAGTGATGATAAGATTAGACTATCTTTTCAGGCATGGCCACTGTGGATGATGAGCTCCATTGCTGATTCCTTTGAGCCATACATGCTATTATAAACATCATCACTAGTTATGTCCATCAGAATAACTGCATGCCAAAGGAACCTTTCCAAATCAGCTACATTATCAAATATTGCACCTGTCTCATGTACTCACCTTCCCCATTCCATTAGTATATGGCGGAAAGCTTCTGAAAGACCCTGACCTCTGAAGGCATTTTAGAAGTGTTGTAATGCACATTGAGCAATGCAATTCAGGTTGCTGTCCTTCCAAAGCGTCAGGTTATTGGGATCGAGGACTTGGACAGAATACAGACTGTACACTACTGTCATCACCAGGTAATAATTTTCATAGTAAAGTAAATACCAGTAAGGTCTAGGCTTCTGTGAACATGTTTAAGGTGTGATACTACCTAGTCAAGATCAAAAGGTACATGAAGCTACTCAATCTCACCCAAGTGGGCAATTTTCTGTCACTGAGCCTGCTCTGTGCTTTTACCACACCTAAACTGATCAAGCAATACATTGGCCATCCATCAGCAATCAAGTTTCTCCCAAATCTGTCAAACCCCCATCAGTTTTGTAAACTCGTCACATATTACACATGATAACTGTACATGTACCATATTAAGATATCAACAAATCTCTAATAAGGGGAGTGATGGTGGCTCTAGTAACTTAAGGGCAAACTTTCTCTCTGTACCCTCTTTTCAGTGTAGATAAGGTTTTGGGAGGCTTTTTGACAGCCACAGTTTCTGCATAAATAGCTTTGTTACTGCTTCTGTACCCCATACTGATGACAAGAAACAGGAGGCTATGGCCCTGTCTTTGTTTTTGCAAATGGAGTCCACAAAACTTGTAAATGCTGCCATATATTTTATATGTGATAAACAGGAAACACTGCCCCTTATTGTGTTCCCTCATAACTGATGCTTGTCAATACACTAGCTGTCTTTTCTTTCTTAAATGATACTCAAGATTGCTAAACTCTCTATCATGAATCTTGCACAGCTTTTCATAGCACTGGACATCTTGGTGGCCACAAAAGAGCTGGCCTCAAGCATACTCACTTTTGCAAGGGGTTCTGTGGCATTCTGTTTGATCTCAACCACACACTGGGCAGCCTTTAGTTTAGCTTCCAAGTATTCCACATGCACTTTATACCCAAAAGTCTCTTTTGGGGACTTTTTCAGTTCACTAAGAGCACTGACACTGTCTAGACCTGAAACTCTATGGCATTCAATCAGTGTAATAAAAAAAAACTCATTAAGCCTACTCTCCAGCCAGATAGACGTCATTTTCTCAAGGTAGAGAGTCCACTTAAGATCATCCTTTTCCCTCATCAAATGGTTGTCTGCATGGCCTGTGTATTTTTGGTGAGCAGTCAGATGGTGAGCCTAACATCAGTAGTCATCAGGCAGTTTGCCTCTTTCAGTTGTACTGCTTAAGTTGCTTTCCAGGTTTTTGCAAAGCCACTTCACTCTGAGGGTAGAAGGGGTGATGAGAGTAGAAGTGGCGAGCACCCATCAAGGACCTTTACTCATCCCTTAGTATGTGCTTGTTGTGAATGCATGGTTTCATCTTTATCTCAACAGCAGACAAGTCCCTAATGGGTATTTTGAGTCTGTGGGAGCTGGGAGGGTGAGGGTGGTGGGACAGCCCTCTGTGAGACCTGGGGGATGAGGGGAGTGAGCCAGCCCTCTGTGCTGTTAAGGCTTTCCCACTTGGGTTCAGATGGGTGCATTTTTGCAGTCATGTCTGTTTTTGTGTTGCTAGTGAGGGTGTTTTAAAAGCGATATCTCATACATTTTTAGTAGTCTTGGGGGTGGTAAACGGTGGGGCTCAATAGTTCACTGTTTGCTACCCCTGTTGCTAATACACTGGATTTATGTATTCATTTATATAGCAGATATTGTGAATCAATCAAAGAAAATATTTTGGTTTAGCAAATTACAAAACTGTAACAATGACTTTTACATAAACCTGGCATTTGCAATTTTTAAATCCAATTGTGATTGGCCAATAAATATATTACTCCATTTAAATAATGATGTTAGTCTTATAATTGTGTTTGTAACTGAAAGTGGTTTCTACTTCAACATTCTATCCAGAGAGAGTGAGAGAGAGAAACAGAAAGCACAGTTCTTACCATGATGCTTAAATATGATTAATGCTCACCAACTCTTTAACATGTCAGCATGGAAATTTGAATTGTAATAATAACATACAACAATATTACTCACACCACATGTTCACATCACTTGCCGCTTGATCAATGGCCCATGAGAATGCAAAGTGCTGACTGGCTATATGTTCCATCTACTAGGAAATGGTGGTGCATATCATACGAAAATGCATATCAGAGGATCATACAAAGAACTATAAGGAAATGTGAATAAAGGAAGCAATATTTCTCAGATTTTTGTGCATGAAGACTTAAGTAGTCTTTGTTCAAACTACATATTAAGTTGAAACAGATTCATCTTAAACCTTAGACCACTCTGGTGGTCTGGTGGTTAGAGCACCCGCCTCAGATGCGGGAGGTTGCAAGTTCAAACCCCAGTCGAGTCACAGCAAAGACTTATAAAAATGGCACTAACCGATGCCTCGCTAGGCACTTAGCATTAAGAGGTTAGTGTTAGGACTGGTCGGCCTGGTGTCAGTATAATGTGACTTGCTGGGACATGATGCTACATGTCTGTGGCATGATGTGCCAGTGCTAGACATCACTATAAACTGCCACACTGCAGACATCACAGTGATACAACTGAAATTTTTTTAAAGCTATGTTAAAAATCCAAATCACACAAATCTCTCATACAGTGACATGATCATGTGTGGCAGTTCTGATATCTCCATGTAATTAGTCTTTTTTGGAAACAATATCAGTTGCATAAAAGATGCCAAAAACAATTGATATATAAACTGCAAATATTTTGATTTTGTCGTATCTGCACTGCAACACTACTGATAACTTGTCAACTCCAGAAGCAAAAATGTAAATCTTGAAAAACCCTATATTTCTGGACAACACTGTTGTGAAATATTTTATTTGTCCTTAACTTTTGAGTCATTAAAAATGATATTTATATTTGGCATGGAAACAGATAGGGTAAATTTACTATTCTTCTTTATGACTTCTGACCTTGCTATTATTTTAGGATCAAATAACCCAGCATGTGGATGATGAAAACAATAACTTGCCTTTCTTGCCAAGAACAGCCCAGGAAAGCAGACAACCAGTATCAGTCTCTGCCACGCAACTGTTACAAAAAGAAATTATACAATTAATAAAAAACATTATGAATAAATTATTTTAAAAAAAAGTGATTAACAACTTGGAGTTCAAGACAGATCCAAAACAGGATTATAATTTTCTTCCTCTGCCACCAACCTTACCTGAAGAGTCTGCCTCTCAATATATTGTTCTCATCAATCTTCGATTCACATATCGAAAGTTTTTAAAGTGTCTAGTCTGTGTAAATGAGAAAAAGTGCAACAAGGCTATGTAACTGAAGTTGTTGTATCATGCACAACACTCCTGTCATACAATATATCGAATGATGACCCTTTCTATATGACACCCTCTCATTCCTGGATACAATCTTGCTGTGGACACTACTGCAGGCACTGGCATCTGGGTATTTTTCTATTCTCTGTACAATACTAAGCCCTTTTATCCACTGTCCCAATAACACTTGCCTTTCTTTCAAACTGATCCCACATGTTGCCAAAGATTGGCACATCTAGTTTTCCTTTTATATTTATTTATATAATACACCCAAAATTGTGAAGCAGATTTGCACATCTCTACCTGAAAGTTCTATACAAAATGGCTACTTGTCTGATTTGTCTCATCATTAAATTCTATTAAGAACAGGATATAAAAAAGAAATGCTAAGCATGCATTCCTAATTATACCCCATTAAATGAACAGTCACCTTATTCCTGCTATAATCACAGCCTAACTTGACTGGTTTTTCTCCCTCTAGAGGACAGAAACTGAGGTGTGTAACCAACATTGTCCCCATAGGGTAAAATGCACAGTGTGCCCCACATCATATCTTTAGTCCCCATAGGGTAAATGCACTGTGTGCCCCATGTCACATCTTTAGTCCCCATAGGGTAAATGCACTGTGTGCCCCATGTCATATCTTTAGTCCCCATAGGGTAAATGCACTGTGTGCCCCATGTCACATCTTTAGTCCCCATAGCGTAAATGTACTGTGTGCCCCACGTCACATCTTTAGTTCCCATAGCGCAAATGTACTGTGTCCCCCATGTCACATCTTTAGTCCCCATAGTAAATGCACTCTGTGCCCCACGAAACATCTTTAGTCCCCATAGGATAAATGCATTGTGTGCCCACATCACATCTTTAGTCCCCATAGCGTAAATGTACTGTGTGCCCCACGTCACATCTTTAGTCCCCATAGCGTAAATGTACTGTGTGCCCCACGTCACATCTTTAGTCCCCATAGGATAAATGCAGTGTGTGCCCCACATCACATCTTTAGTCCCCATAGTGTAAATGCACTGTGTGCCCCACGTCACATCTTTAGTTCACATAGGGTAAATGCACTGTGTGCCCCATGTCACATCTTTAGTCACCATAGGATAAATGCACTGTGTGCCCCACGACACACTTTTAGTCCACATAGGGTAAATGCACTGTGTGCCCCACGTCACATCTTTTGTCTCCATAGCATAAATGCACTGTGTGCCCCACGTCACATCTTTAGTCCCTATAGTGTAAATGCACTGTGCCCCACATCACATCTTTAGTCCCCATAGGGTAAATGCACTGTGTGCCCCACGTCACATCTTTAGTCCCCATAGGGAAAAATGCACTCTGTGCCCCATGTCACATCTTTAGTTCCCATAGGGTAAATGCACTGTGTGTCCCACTTCACATTTTCAGTCCCCATAGGGTAAATGCACTGTGTGCCCCATGTCGCATCTTTTGTCCCCATAGCGTAAATGCACTGTGAGCCCCATGTCACATCTTTAGTCCTTATAGTGTAAATGCACTGTGTGCCCCATGTCATATCTTTAAAATAGGTATATTGTTGTGTTCATTTGTTCAAGGGATACAATAGAGCTGAACCCTACATAATGGTATATTAAGCAAGAAATTCCATGGAGGCATTCCTTAATGATATAAATGTGGCAAGGGTATTGTATGTGAGATGGGTGTATAATAGTGTTCATATCTTTATGACTATATTTATTGTCTTTTCCATTTGCTTAATGATTAAAAAAGAAATGTACCCCTGCATAACACTATATCAAACAAGAAAATCTAAGCAGGCACTAATAAATTATACCCCTCTGAATTAATCCTAACCTACTCCTGCTATAACTGCAGCTTGTCATGTTTGGGTTTTGTCCCTCTAGAGGTCAGAAATTGAATGTGAAGCCACCATAGTCCCCAAATGGTAAATGCACTGTGCGCCAAATATCATATCTTTAAAACTAGATGTATTGTTTTGTTCCTTTTGTCACTGATTAAAATAGCGATTCAACCCAACACAATGGTATATTAAGAAATTCCATGTAAGCATTCCTATAATAAGATCATCTGAATGCGGCAAGGGAATGCTAGGTGACATGGATGTATTGGATTGCTCATATCTTTAATACTATAGTTATTGTCTTATCAATTTTTTCACAGATTAAAACAGAGATGTAACCCTACAAAATGCTATATAAAATATAAAAAATCTAGCAGGCATTATTCAATTATACCCCCTGAATTAACCCTAATCCTACCCCTGCTGGAACCACTGCTTGATATGTTTGGGTTTTGTCCCTCTAAAGGACCCAGAAGCTCCATGCTTCAGCTTGTGTCTTGTATTGTCCCCAAAGGGGACAAATCCAAAGTGTGAAGCCACAATGTGTTGGAATACCCACCCCACTCGCATTTTTGTAGATACAATTCTAACAAGGATTTAGTGATTTAAAAATTTAAAATATCTACCAATAGGTCTTTGAATTCCATGTATTTTGATACTTTCATGCAAGTGATATCTATAAAATAAAACTCTCCCAGCACTTTCTTTGGGAAATTTATCTCATCAAATGTTTATTTTAAAATAAGTTTAAAAATTGTTATTTGAGTGCTGACAAATAAGCATCATAGTAGAGATAATTCAATTCTGCTTAATCTGACACCATACAGTGTATGAACATCCTTAAGATAACACTGTACACCTTTTGCCAAGTAAATGTCTATGGCTATACTTTAGAAAACACATATCCAAATTTTCAAATTATGAAATAATTCACAGTGGTTAAAATATATAATTTGGCACACAATATAATTTGGCCATGCTCTATCAATCTTTGACAATACAATCCTGTCAGAATGCAAATTTGTTGAGAAATTTTTTTCCAAGCAGTCATAGCTTAACAGTCCAATATGATATTTTTGAAATATTTTTTCGCAAGTGATGCAGATAAGGTAAAATGTTTAGTACCTACTGAAAGGTCTTTTAATTTCATGTCTGATAATACCCAAATAAAATCAATAGCTCTGTAAATAGGCAAGACAGCCCAAATAAAATCAATAGCTCTGTAAATAGGCAAGACAGCCCAAATAAAATCAATAGCTCTGTAAATAGGCAAGACAGATTATGATTAGGCATATTCAGAAAAACATTAATCACCTTTTGGTTTTCTATGACCTGGGGTTCAGATTTTTTTCTCCAAATTAACTCCAAACTTACTTATTTGATCGCTGAGAGTGAATCAACATTAGAAAGGTAATAAAATTCTGCATCTCCTGATACCACATACACCCAAATATACCTTAAGTTAAAAAAACATAAATTTGGTTCAATTTGGGATTTAGACCATCTTTACCACCCAATTACCCTGCCTTACTAAAATCATCCAGAAAATGATACCAGTAAAGATATAATAATATAATTTGGCACCTGGACTTATTAGATACTACTTTGATCTGTGCCCCCCAAAATTGGCTCAAAATAATTTTTGAGAAGGAAAAATTTTGGAAAATGCTGTTCAAACTCAGACAGGGACTTGAACCTATGAGACAGATTGTTCATGATTGCTGAGAGCTGACAGTATTATCCATAACAGTAAAGCTTCTGATGACAGCTCAATGTGGACTGGAATATCATAAGATGACTGGGATATCCATAACTGTCAAACTTTTGTATACTGCTCAAAGCACATAAAACCAATTTATGTTCTCAATGTTTCTAAATAATCAGAGCAGGAATTTTCTATGCTGATTGGGGATGGGGACTGGGGTCATTATTTTGGAAAAAAAATTGGTCAACTGAGATTTTAATTTTTAGTGCTAAAAGTGAAGGAAAAAAAATGCATGATTGTAAAGTCTTGTATTTATTGACTTGTGGCTGCTGACCTTTACTGACTTGTGGCCTTTGACCTTTACTGCCTTGTGGCCTTTGATATGGGGATTAGGGCACATTTACATTTCAAAAATTCTGACTGGAGTGATTCTCCCCTTACATTATCCCTGTTCCATTTCCAATGGCCTTATCTTCAGGTTCCTTCACAGCTTCTATTCTGATTGGAACATCAGGAAAACTCTCTTTAATCACTGCTTCAGCACTTCGAGCCATCTCATAGGACACCTGATTACACAGGACAGAACTGTTTTAGTGGACAGAATAATATAATCAATTACTTTCAATGGCAAAAGACAGGAAATGCCATCTATTGATGAGGCTATTATATAATTACTATTTCATACTGCCTCAGTACTTCAAGCCATATAATGGGACACCTGATTACACAAGATATGTTTTCATGGGAAGAATGATAGAATCAATCATATGCACCAATACAGGATAGAAAAATCTAACCTATTCATGAGGCTATTCTATAATTACAATTTTATCCCACCCTCAGCACTTCTAGCTAATTCATGGTACAACAGATTACACACGACAGAATTGTTTTAGTGGCAGGAATGATAGAATAATCATAGAATCAATCATATGTACCAGTATAGGATAGGAAAATCCCTCCCAATGGTGAGAACTTGCAAACATAAAAAAAGACTTTGCCAGGTTCCTGTCCACATATTTTTTTTGTCTCAAAGGGTGATATTTTTCTATCCCACACTGAAAAGGATCATGGAGTATTTTTTCTCTTTTCTAATAATAGTGGTCCAGTAGGAAATGGTAAAAATATTCAGTATGAAATACAATTTTCAAAATGTTCAAATTCATTTGAAACAGCCTAAAAAGGTAAGTTTGTAACAAACTTGAAATGTGCAAATACAACACAGATGTCCCTGCCAATATGATGCAGCTAAAGGGTAAAGTTTCAAGTCCAAAACAGGAGCCATGACTCTATATAATTTTGTCATTAAATTGTGACAATCAAGCTTGCCTTGGGTCTTCTCAATGTAAGGCGTCATATGCTTCAGCCCATGAAGTAATTCAAAAATTATTGAGTGGAAATAAAATTTTAATGCAGTTAAAGTACAAAATCCTAAGTCAAACTGGGGCATAACTGTCAATATAGTGACAATCAAACTTGACTGAGATATCTGGGGCATAACTATAAATATAGTGATAGTCAAACTTAACTGAGATATTTCAGGCATAACTGTAAATATAGTGACAATCAAACTTGAATGAGATATTTGGGAAATAACTTTAAATATAGTGACAGTCAAACTTGACCAAGAGCTTCCAAACACCAAGCTTCATACCAAACTTGCTTTTAAATCCTTCTAAAGTTATTGGCTGGAAATTAAAAATGCTATAAATGCAATCTGACAGGATGGGACGGACTAACAGTTTAACACTGTATACTCCCTCCATAGTGATGATGGGAGCATAAAAAGGATTTATAACAAATTATAAAATTAAGACAATACCATATAGCATCCTCAATTACACTCACATCAGACATGTAACCCATGTGACTTTCTCCTGTGCATACAGAGCAAATGACAAATGAGAGAATGAAATATCCATCATTCATCACATAATAGCAGATCACAATGGTCACAACCTGAAAGTCCTTGCATCCAGGAATGACTACAAGTCTGCACATTATGTGATGGCAGATCTGGGACTGTTTAGTTTGCAGTTGGACTCAACTTATAAGCAAGTATATATGATAGTATGTAACTTTACCCTGATTGGAATAACTCCTGCAACAAATGCTCTTCCATATATCCGTGTGACACTCCCTCTGTCCAGCATTGTCACTGGTTTTATGATCTTCAGTGGATAGGTCTTGATGATAACCTCACCACCACCTTTGGGGTAATAACCTCTAAAATTAAATTTAAGATTATATCTCAGTATATAAAATTTATGTTATGAAAGAAATTACATTATATGCTTCAACAGTTTTATATACAATAATGAATTGCAAATAAATAATACCATCACTTATTGCCATACTGTTGAAAGAGTACTTCGACAACACATTGTTAAAACGGCTGCATCCGTAAGACACTGCTATAAGAGTACATCCATAATGGTATTTTAAAGTACATCCATAACACAGCTGTAAGAGTACATCCATAACACAGCTGTAAGAGTACATCCATAACACAGTTGTAAGAGTATATCCATAACACAGGTGTAAGAGTACATCCATAACACAGTTGTAAGAGTACATCCATAACACAGTTGTAAGAGTACATCCATAACAGCTGTAAGACTACATCCATAACACTGCTGTAAGACTACATCCATAACACTGTTGTAAGACTACATCTATAACACAGTTGCAAGAGTACATCCATAACACTGTTGTAAGACTACATCCATAACACAGTTATAAGA
Organism: Megalonaias nervosa; assembly: GCA_016617855.1. Classification (NCBI taxonomy): domain Eukaryota; kingdom Metazoa; phylum Mollusca; class Bivalvia; order Unionida; family Unionidae; genus Megalonaias; species Megalonaias nervosa. The sequence continues at coordinate 19,440 of JAECUM010029287.1, read as the reverse complement.
GTACATCCATAACACAGTTGTAAGACTCCATCTATAACAGTTGTATGACTACATCAATAACACAGTTGTAAGACTACATTTATACAACACTGTTGCAAGACTACATCCATAACACAGTTGTATAAGTGTACATCCAAACACGGCTGTAAGACTACATCCATACAACATTGTTGTAAAGGTACACCTATACAACACTGCTGTAAGACTACATCCATAACACAGTTGTAAGACTACATCCATAACACAGTTGTATAAGTGTACATCCAAACACGGCTGTAAGACTACATCCATACAACATTGTTGTAAAGGTACACCTATACAACACTGCTGTAAGACTACATCCATAACATAGTTGTAAGACTGCATCCATACAACACTTTTGTAAAAGCACATCCATACAACCCTGTTGTAAGAGTACATCGGTTCCATAACACAGTTGTATGACTACATCCATAACACTGTTGTAAGACTACATCCATACAACACTGTTGTAAGACTACAGCCATAACACAGTTGTAAGTATACATTCATAACACAGTTGTAAGACTACATCCATAACACAGTTGTAAGACTGCATCCATACAACACTTTGTAAATTTAATACATTCACACAACCCTGTTGTAAGACTACATCCATAACACTGTTGTAAGACTACATCCATAACAAAGAGTACATCCAGTGTAGGCTTGCTCAATGCTTATTTGAGAAGCTGCAACATAAAACACTTTATCGTTATCATTATTTTTTATCCAAAGTTAGAAAGTATTAAAAATACTTGTCCTTGTAACATCATAGAACATGCTGAGTTTATGAGGTTTCCTTTTCACATTAACTTCATTTTTAATTTGACAAAAACTTCTACTAGTGGTGCCCATGATTTTTGTTAAGCAAAACTTCTTTTGCAATATTATTTTACTTTATGTCCACTTTTGAGACTGATACATTAACGCAAACTATGATTGATAAATTTATAAAATTTCTTGAAGTAAATCACAATCCTGAAACATCTAGGTATAACATCCAACTTGTCACTGTGAAGAGACAGCAGAACCCTGCAATAACATGCTTTTCTGTAATATGGTCTCATCATTGCTCCTGATGTTTTTTTTTAGATGTCCTTTATTTCCTGACACTGCTGAAAACTTCAGCCAAGCTGACAAACACATAAATGTATTTACTCGAGTTTCAAAAACCTATAGCTTACACATCATAACTAAGAGTCTTATACTGCAATGATTAATTTTCATTAAGCATGGTGAAATCTTAATCCCAAATTTTATGTAATAAATGGAATTTTTTTATTATCCTCCTGTGTGCTTGTGTGCACATGTACACCTGCATGAATGCACCCACCCACCCACATTAGGTATATAATGCAGTTGACAATTAAGGATCCCATCTACTATGGTGGCGCTCTACAGTTTCGTATTTTGCATAGGGTTAAAATTTTAGAGAAAAAGTATTTCCCCGGGTTTCCTCACTAGTTATACTGGCTATTTAAAAATGACCTTGTATATCTTAGGTATTGTTCAAAGAACCTTTAATTCCCTTTATTTTGGTGTATGATTGATTGGTGTAATATGGGTTATAGAGTATACAGCTTGACCTTACTACAGATGTGCACCATTCAAAAAAGTGCTAGCTCCACTTGGTCATTTTCACTTCCTGAACTTCAGAGGTAAATTGTAAAACAAAGGGCCAATAACTTTTTTTACATTTTAAATATTTGGTAATTCATTCATTGCACTTTCAGAAGCTGGTATTGTCTAGTCTGGCAAATTTCATTTTCCCTATTTTAATAGGTGCTAGGGATAGTGTACTTTAGACAAATTCAGGCTTATTTTTGGAGCACAAGGGAGCATTCATTTTAGTTAGCAATGTGCTAAGATCATTTACAATTTCCAAAAGTACAATATCCAAAGAAATGTCAGCCACATTACATTAAAGTAGCATAGAGGTATGGCAACATTCTCTCCACTGGGCATGTTTTAAATGCAAACAACTTCACCATACATACGTCACTCTGTCAAAAGTACATAATAACTGGTGAAGAGCACATAGGTATTATTATTAAATGTTTAAGTCGCAAGCATCAAAACAGTCCATTTGAATAATTCTCCTGTATTTCCCCCCTCAGAACAGTATTTATTAGTGTCAGAGTCTCAAACAGGTATGCCCCACCCCCCATGATGAAAAGTGAGCTATTTTAAAAATGCGCATTGCATTGTTTGTCAACATAGCAACCATTGTTATTCTGAAAGACAGTAACATGAAACTAGCCACAATTATTCCTGAGATGTCAACAATAAATATTACAGTTTGAAAATTGATGGAGCAGGTGAGGTTCACAAAGGTCAAAGGTCAAAGGGTAAAATATCAGCTTATTGTTTAATATGGAAGAAAGCAAATTTGCTTTGTCATCATTTATTTTTTAATTTCATTGCAAATAAATGAAAAGAAACATTTTCACTATATATTTCTTTTACTGAATGCAACAGTTTTAAATTTAAGTTGACTTTATTCCTATATTCTAAGACTTCTAATTTCCCCATAACTGAGGTCACTACTCACACAAACATGCCTCATAGCAAATTATGTAAGCAAGAGCAAAATAAGCATAATTAGCTTATTTTCATGCATAAAATCAATGTTAATGTACCATTTTATTCAGAACATCATACATAATAATATGAAAACAAGAAAAATAATTGCATTAATTTTTATGTTTGTTTTAAGGTGACGCTCTACAGTTTCATATTTTGCATAGGGTCAAAATTTTAAAGAAAAAGTATTTCCCCGGGTTTCCTCACTAGTTATACTGGCTATTTAAAAATGACCTTGTACATCTTAGGTATTGTTCAAAGAACCTTTAATTCCCTTTATTTTGGTGTATGATTGATTGGTGTAAAATGGGTTATAGAGTATACAGCTTGACCTTACTCCAGATGTGCACCATTCAAAAAAGTGCTAGCTCCACTTGGTCATTTTCACTTCCTGAACTTCAGAAGTAAATTGCAAAACAAAGGGCCGATAATTTTTTTACATTTTAAATATTTGGTAATTCATTCATTGCATTTTCAGAAGCTGGTATTGTCTAGTCTGGCAAAATTCATTTTCCCTATTTTAATAGGTGCTAGGGACAGTGTACTTTAGATAAATTTAGGCTGATTTTTGGAGCACAAGGGAGCAGTCATTTTAGTTAGCAATGTGCTAAGATCATTTACAATTTCCAAAAGTACAATATCTAAAGAAATGTCACCACATTACATTAAAGTAGCATAGCGGTATGGCAACATTCTCTCCACTGGGCATGTTTTAAATGCAAACAACTTCACCATACATACGTCACTCTGTCAAAAGTATATAATAACTGGTGAGTGCCCCCTATGTAAGAGGTACTCTTCAGTTTTGAAAAACAGTTTAGTCTGTACAGGTATCACAAGGTAGGACTATAGAAGTCCTCTCAAAATGCAAATAAATCTAATAAACTGTTGAAATGTTCACCAGTGATGAGAAGCAGTAGCTTTGTTTTTAGAGATGACCCAATTAGGCACTGTATTTAAAACTGAAGACATTTCATTCCATTTAATTCCTTTTAGAATAAATTTTCTTAACCTGAAGAACAGAATCACAAATTCCCTCCTTCTCAACATGAAAACCATCCCCACAGTGATAATTTTAATAAACAAATACATGTGGAATTGGTAAATGTTACCCATTTCCCCCATTTGTAAAATGTATGTTTAACAGAATCATAACTGACGGCAAAACCACTTCTCAATATAAACAACTGAGTCACTGTCATACCTGGCATGTGTGACATCTGGCAGACAGGCAAAGGGAGGTAAGTTTTCACCACTAATTAGAGTATTTGCAAAGAAGCATATTCCTCATTTAGCTGTTGGTAACTCTGAGACTAATGTGTGGTCATGTTGATACACCTGATGTAATGTAAGAATTATTACACTTTTTGGTTGAAAATTTTGACAAAATTTCCTATGTGAGTTATTTTAAAAGTTCTGATTATTTGTTATAACTCTGTTGTTGTTATAAGCCTGTCAATAAATTTAATGCTGATCGATGGACAAGTAACCATTCTAAAAATGCTCTGTAGCTGCACATGCTACATGTGGGACACCAACAGATATATCCATGTCACATGATATAGATAAATCATAGTGACCTAACAATGTCATCGAAGAATAATTCTGCTACTGAGTAAAGTGCATACTATAACGTCCAGGCACTCTTAGGGCACTCTCCAGCTTATAAAAAGGCCAATTTGAATAAAGTTTACAGATATAGTTCACTGTCACATACTGCAATTTTTAGCTGGTTTTGTTGTTTCAAAAGTGGTAGTGAATCCATGGATGATGACTGCTGTCTGAGATCTGGAAGTGGCTGCTGTGAGGGAGACATCTGATGAAATGCTCAGTATACAGTGGAAGATATTTAAATTATCGATGACATCAATCTGTCAACTGTTTTTAATATACTGAACAATCATTTGAGCTCAGAAAGGTTTTTACGCAAATGGGTCCCACATTTGTTGATTGATGAATGATAAAAAATGGTTTTATTTTGTTTGTTGTTGTGGCTTTAATGCCATTTTTCAGGAGATGATAGGCTGTACATGGCAGCTGGTTTGTTTAGTGGAGGAAGAACCCTTGAATGCCTCAGGAAACTACTAAAAGACTTTCTCATAAACCCAAATTTGACTGGGATGAGATTTGAACCCACATGGACTGAGGAGACAGATGTCAGTGATCCATAAAGATGGGTACCTTAAACCACTCAGCCACTTGCAGCCAGATAAAAAACAGACTGATTGAAATCACAAAACAGCTACAGTGACAAGACACCTCTATATGAGATTCCTACGGGTGATTAAACTTGGATTTACATTTCTGAACCTGCCTCAAGAGAAACTAATGGAGTTTGATTGGAGAAAACAAGATGAGACCACAAATTACTCAGTGTAGGGCCTGACTCTTTTTTATGCCTCCAAAGTGTTGTCCAGAGTAGTGGAACACTATCAAACCTACCTGTCGTTGCACCAGTACCTGAGCTATCCATCTTCTCCATGACAATGCACCAGTGCATAAATCCACCATTATGACAGAATTTCTGAAGGAGAACAGTATCCAAACTTTGCCACCTCCACCTAATTTAGCTCCAAGTGAACTGCAGAAGATAGTCTTTAATTAACAAAGAAATTATAGTCAACCATAAACATACACTCACATGAGGGCTAGCTGCCATTTATGCCATAGATTACCATTATAATGCATCATAAGACCACATTAGATACAGTCAAGTTATATTTTAGACAAGGAAACCCTTACATACATCAAAGCTTGACCTTCTTTCATCTCATTTTCAGCCTTTTGCACTGAACATGCACTTAATTTTAATAAAATTTTGCCAACATTTTCAATCAAAACAGAAAAAAACATTTGTAAAGTAAAATTTATGAAACTTTACAAACTACTGCTTCATTAAAGTATTAAAAAATTATATTTCCATAAAGTAATTTGCAGAGCAATAAAACACCAGCTGTTGATGAACTCACTTCTCCTATATGACCATCAATCCACAAAATGTATGTACATATCTATGTCTATCTGTCTGTATGTCTGCAGCATGAAGACTCTTCACTTTTGTTCAAAATGATACTGACCCATCTTCAAATATGGCCACCATTGCTAAAACGAAAACCACATCCATTTCCTGTCAATTATTGCTATTTTCAGCTTCTTCTCAAACCCATGTAACCAATGGCAACAATGCATCCTGGCAAAAAAAAAACCTTTCAAATCTGTTCAAATGATGCTGATTGGCTCTCCAAAATGGATATTACTAAATAGAGACAAACTCTTCTCCAAAATACCATGTTACAGAATTTGATCATATTTTATGCATGTAACTATGTACATACATATATATATATGTCAATCTGCCATATATAACCAGAAGGGGTATGTATGCATGCATGTACACAGGTATAGGGTTTGATGGCACATCAACACAATACTGACTATACATTACCAATTAAAAAGTAAGTTACAAAGGTCTAAGGTTAAAAAAATCCCACAAAATTATTTTTATAAGTCACTTCACTTGAAATTCTGCATCAAGTGTGAACCCTAAGATGCTTACCTTCTGCGTATATCACAGTCAAACTTCATACCAAATTTCTCAGCAATTGGCTTAAAAACCTGAAAGAAATCACAACTGTACAAATTTAACTGTGAGCAAAAATAATAAAAAATTCCCATCCATAAATTAGAGTTTATCTGCATATTTATTCAAAATAAACCAATTGCAAAAGGTGAGGTGGGGTTTGGAAATATTTGCAGTCTTCTACCCAGATTGATACCAGCAACATTTTATGCAGATAATCTGGCAAGCTGAGTCTACATTTAATTTAAACTTTAATTACTCAATATACATTAATTAGATTGACCCATCGATAGATTTAAACAGTAGAATGAAACCTGTCTATCAAGGACACTCAGTATACCATAAAATGTTCTCATTTGTGGGCTGATATCCTGTATATAAAGGTGAAACTCAGTAAATATGGGCATGAGAAATGTCCTGTATGAACAGGTGTCCTTTAAATGGAGATGCATCCTGAAGAAGTAACATCTTTTTCTTTATATTCACATCAATTCTCTACAACTTTGTCATTCGTTCACACTAATTAAAAGTCTCATTAAAAGATATTTTTTTAACCAAAGCGTACGAAGCCAAGGTATCTCAGTTGGTAGAGTGTGAAACTTATAATCCAAGGGTTGCAGGTTTGATACTCACCCTGGCTTGCCTAGGAAAAAAACTTGGCATATCCTTAAAAAAAGGCACTTAGTTCCCTTTTCCTCAGTATGATATAGACATTAACAAGTTGGAAGTGCTGTTAAAAACCAAAAAAAACAAAATTACCATAGTGTAAAAGTCGATTTGTGGTGCCATTTCTGCATTGGTCCCCCCCCTAAGCTGAAGAGTGGCAGGACCGTTTGCTCCCAGTAAACATGGCATAGCAGCTTGCATCAGTAGGCAAATGCTCCTGTAATACAGTGAAATGTAAAGCATTAGATGTCAAGATAATCTTGATACATATTTATCATTAAAACATAGAATATTCTAGTATTTTGAGGGTGAAATTCAATCTACATGACAAGTTTTGTTTCCACATGGATTTTGACAATAGCACTGCTGAATCAAAAGGGATACAAAATTCAGCAATGCTGTTTGTTAAAATCCATGTGGAAACAAGAAATATATCCAAAAGGGCATGGAGTTCTTGACCTATGGCAAAAATAAAGGACATTTCACTGACACATTATATATGGGCCACAGTAAAATACTTTTAAAATGGAAGAATAAAATTAGAAAATGCATCTTTTCAAGAAATTCTTGAAGCTTTGCTTTTACAGACCCATCAATCGCAACAAGACTTTCTCAGTAAGGCAGCAAATACTTTTCCATACATCAAACCAATTTCAAGTAAAGTGTAATGAAAAATCATGTACTGCTAGTACATGCATCTGAACAACGTTCAGAAATGTGGTCTGATGCAACAAAAGCAACATTATGTTCAACTACAAACTTCTTAACACTTGGTACTTAGCAATTAATGACCTCCAGTTCTGTTTCAGAATCTGCAGTTCCAAATCCCACAAAGGCTAAAGGGATCTTGACACAGCTTAGATCTCTCAACCTGATGTAAACTTTGCTTTTAATTTCATGTGTTGGTGTTAATTATCTCTACAGCCATAAGAAATAAGAAATCAACACAAAATGACGTCTAATAGATGCAACTGTTGCCGTTTCTTTTTTCCTAGCATGGACAAAATCTATATAATTTTGTGCTAATTGTTTGAACATTTTAAGGGGCTAATTGTTTTTTTCACCTTTACACTGTTTCACTTGTTGAATAATATTTATAGATATTGATGCAATGTAAATGCAAAAACTTGATCAAGCTGGCATATTGCGTAGAACAAAAACATGGGCAGATTAAAGCATCTGAGATACTCCTGTACATTTAGTCTGGTTCTCTAACTCCATTAAATCCAATATAAAACCTGTTTCCAGACCAAACCAAACAAGCCAATATCCTGATTTGACCATAAGAATCATAAATTCGTATTAGCTGCCATCATTCCCCAAGTCTGTAATTTAAGGTTCATTAAAATAAACTTGCAATCAAAATCATAAGGGTTGGCATGTCAGCTGTTATTAAACCTAGAAATCAAAATTAAGTAAAAAAGTCAATATAAGCAACTAAAACATATACCATCAGTACCAGCTGAATTACTTTGAACATAGAGGGACTCATTGAGATGCATCCCTTGAGAAAGTAGTCCAATTGTTCCATTGACAATGTAGAAGACAAAGAGAAAAGGTCTAAAGAAAGCTTCTTAAGCCTGGAATATGGGTCACACTGATCTGGGGTGGAGATAATGGCAAGATCATCAAATAGTGCAAGAGAAGGTGGGCAAGCAAAATTGTGAAGAACATATGTATGGAGTAATGACTGGATATGCAGACAAAAGGTATCAGAATAATGTAACACCTGATTTGAAATATACTGATTTGAAAAACAACTTGTCATAAAAGATCAAATTTTTCTCATACAGATCAAAGTGTTATACAATATAATGACCTTTAATGAGAAACCACTTATCCTGGGAGGACGACTGAATTTTGATAGAAGGGATTGGTCTCAAAGAGGTTCTACTGTGTAACTATATAGACTGTACATTTCAACTTTACCCTGCAGTCCCTGTATCGGCCACATAACTGCCAGCCATGATCTTCCTCGGAGAGAAACTTATTTCTGTAGAACCTGTTTTATCACCAAGTAATGCTCCCTGGCAGACATCACGGATCAGCTGTATTCCTGTCAGATGCTGAGGTCTGGAACATGACAATGGCATAATTAAAAAACTCAAAAACCTGCCATGGTGGACTCATCCATTTAAAGAACACATGCTCATAAAGAACAACATTTCTGAATGCACTGCTGCTGTGTTTTCCGATATATTTCACCTCTATGTGTAGGACAACTGTTTACAATGGACAAACTTTTGTGATACCTTGTATTCTTTATAGCCACATGACTGTATTTCAGCTTATAAGTGGCATGTAATATACTGTAAACTAAAATACTTTAGTGCCCTTCCTTTTAAAATCAGTACATTGAAACTCTTCTGCACAGCTTTGACATACAAGTTTTCCACTTTGACCATTGGCAAGCTGTACATAGTATAACTGTTGTTATTAATGCTTAAAAATGTTCATAAATTACCATGTGCCTCTAAATACTTACATAATAGCTACAAACACTGATATCTGCTGTATCATCAAAAATTGTACTGTGCATGAAGTGACCTGCCAAGCCAGACAAAGTTAATGCCACATCTGTGGGTGAACAGTTTCAGAGAATCTGTTACACTGGTGTATGCTACTTTTTACCATAACAATTTGTCCCTGTTCCAGAAAAAAAATGAGACTGTTGGTAGTCATGTACCAACAAAATGAAAATTAAATTCACTGTCTCAACATCAAAGTCTGTCCGAAGCTGATATATTCTTTTCATTCACCTGTAGTTCCATACAAATGCTGACTGTGATCAGTGATTGACAACAACAGCACCAGAAGAAAAGTCAGCTTATTTTAGGTGGTATAATGGTATATACATAATTCTGCCTCCTAATCTGTTAAAATGGACAACTTGCAGGAAGGGCTAGAGTTCCCATTAGGGGTCAAACAATACACCTGTGCCATGTATCAATACGATTCACAATACACAGCCTGCAAAATGATACATATCGATATACTGGATGGTCATTCCATCTTTGAAAGGTACATGGTATCCCTTTATGTATGTTGACATACAGGTTGTATTTGCAGTATTCAGATTCCAGATAGAGATATAGTTTTCATATATTTATATGCAATTCTCATCAATGACAAGAAACAAAAATACTTTCAAATAGACTACTTGTTGGTTGTCAGTGAGTTTTATTCATCATTTTAGGCCATTTAATGGTGGCTCCATTTAACTCACTTTAGCCACCATGCCCTTTGCTTTGCACTGCATGAATGCTTTGAAAACAGCTTATTATCAATTTCATGTCTAACTCAAACTTGGAAGACATTACGATGTTATCTTCAAAACAGAACCAATAAAGCAATTTCCTTGTGCAAAGAAAATCTCATCTAGAACAAATCCAGGCATGGAAATGATGATGAATACCAACAAAATCTATTACACCATACTTCCTGCATATGCAAAAGACTGCTGTGGCCACAGGTACTTGTATTTACTAGTGAAGAAGGAAAACTATTGACAATACCCAGTCCTATTCTAAAATTTAAAACAAAAAAATTACACAAGGCGATAAACTTCAGTTGTTTGAAATGTGCCCCCTTGCTGATTCTGTGGTAATTTTATTTATTCCATCAGCACCTTCATTCACTGGTTAAAATTTGTTCCCCATATACAAGGAGAGATACTGCTAGGATTATATCTTAAGGGGGACTTCACCCTTTGTCACCAAAATAAGGGGAGAATAGAAAAGAAGGAGGGGGAGGAGGAAACAGTCATGGTTCAATATTTACCTAACATTTCAATACTCCACTTTTTTTTTAGCTCTACTGAAACCAAAACCTTTAAAAGATGTCAGCTCTTGTTGTATAAGTATTCATCTGTTTATTATTTCTGAGTATATTCTGTTCCTTATCTAAGAATATTTTTCTGAGCTTCCTTCTGAAAGAGCATATGCATAGCTAGCTTTGTCAGCCTGAAGATGTTGGGAATCTGATCTTTGTGGCTGTTATTTAGAATTTTCCAGAGCTCAAAGATATTATCTTTTAGATACATCTGCTCCAAAATAGGATTTTTCACTAACACAATCTTACTTCTTGAATCAGTAGTTTACTGACTACTATGCCAGATTTCTTACCTGTTCCATGATGCTGTATTAGGGTTTTTAGTCAATCAATGCCATAATCTGCTTGTGCAGACAGAGGTATTCCAAATAAATATCTTTACTTCTTAATTTCATTTTTTTCATCCTTACTTATTCAGTTTATCTTAATGCTGATATGGACATATGGTGTTGCTAAATTGATTGATAAAAAATGAAAATTGCATTCTACTTTTAAATTGTCTTTATTTTAATTAGACTCAGTATTCTGCTCAATCCACATTTAATTTTGAAATACCACTGAAAGGGAGACTGACCATCATGTCCTCTATTTTTGTCCATCCAACATGTACATCTGACTCATACTTAACACCATTTTCGGGCTCAAAATCACTCAGTGGTATCTCCATTAACAATTTTGCAGCTCCAATAATCAAATATACGTCATAACTTCAGAAATTATTGTCATCATCACTATCACCAGCCAATTATTTGGCAAACTAAAATGTAATGAACCATACCGGGAACAAGACATTTAGGGTTTTCTAGGTGGCCCATATTTGATACATGCATTTGTAAAACTTCCTTCACTGAAGGTTCGGGGCCCTGAGTGGCTGAGTGGTCTAAAGCGCTCTCCGTTACTGATCACTGCCATCTCACCTCTGTCTGCGTGGGTTTGAGTCTTGGATTCGGCCAATGTGGGTATGTGAGAAAGCTTGCCAGTAGCTTCTCATGGGTTGGTTCTTTCCAGGGTTTTCCCGGGTTCTTCCTCCATCATTAATAATGGCCGCCATGTATAGCCTATCGTGTGCTGAAAAATGGCGTTAAACCCTACAACAACAACATCATTGAGGGTTCAAACTACGCCATAACGTTTTATTCCTGGACACAATGTGCCAATAAAATTTAGTTTAACAACATTTTTGTTATGCCTGCTTCCTACCCAAAAAACAGATGTCATGACAAGAATGGTTAAATAAATATGGTATACTTCGCCGAGCACATTTTCATATATGGGACTTTCAACTAATATGCATGAGTTCTCGCACATCACCATTCTCCAAGTGTGCAAATTCATACATATTTTGCACAATTCATGCAATCGCACACCCTGGCAGCATCTCTCTTTAAGTACCTTATATATCAATGACTTTAGAGCAAATTTTCTCTGTTGCTAGTACTTCCTGTCTGTCATGCAGGAAATAAGCTACACTGATTGCTGATTGGTAGTTATTATTTAACCTTGACCTTGACTGGAACAAGTAACCACCAATAAGATTTGAATGTAACATATTTCACCATGTGACACACTGGCAGTGTAGCTTTTCAAATCAACTAAGCAGACAAGATCAAATTCAATATAGAAACTTCGCATAAAATTGGTTATTAAATGATGAGTAAAATACTTCATTATATTCATTACGCACATGGAACATGTTTGGAATGTATCCTTTATGCTGAACATGCTGGTGGGATAAGATAATTAGCATGGAATTGGGGGTGGGGACAGATTATGAACCATGTCACTGTTTGAATTTGCAGATGGCAAGTGAGTATTCTCAATAGTCTGTTTCGTTTTTACTAATAAAAAATAAAATTGAGCGTCTAGGACTGCAATTGCTGTTTCAGATGAATTATATATTTAAATAATAAGAGGGCGAACTAATAATAATTATTCATAACTGCTGAAGACTAAAATAACTTATATATGGTAAATATCGTTTTGTATCGACTCTCCTTCTCTTGAATCGATATGTGTATCATTCCAGCAAAAGTATCTATGCATCAATATATCAATGAACTGTTTCACCCCTAGTTCTCATGGTTATCAAATTACCAAAATATAGTATTGGATTGCTGCTGCAGCTTAAATGAGGAAGCTTAGAAGTCAGTTTCATCATGTGTAGTTGCTGTCTAAAGAAAGCCTGAAAACACAAAGAGTTAAGCTGACTCTCCTTCCGGTGCTTTGACTAATGCTGCTGTGTGATGCAAAACAAATTAAAGAATCCCTATCTCTGCTTCATAGTTGCTAATCCAAGCATTTATTTCTTTTTGTCCAAAACAAATTAACAGCCACAAATTGTTTGCAGAGGGACCAACATGGTTTGGATTTTGCCACTTTCTATTTACAAATGACCGTAAGTCCTGTGATCTATAAGCCATGCTTAAGTTAAAGGATTTCACTAGAACCAAGTCACTAAAATTAAACATTTTAAGCAGTGCATGTAAACACCTCAGCTAATCACTTTGCAAGTGAACTCTGAACCAAAGTTGCTAATTCTATGTGGATCGAGTTGGGATCTGAAACTGATTACATAGTCCAAAGTTCCTCTGACCCTACTAACCCCATATCAAATATTTTGACATTAATGTTGGGGTGTGGGGTCTGAGTCAATTGGCTATTGAAAAGTTGGAATTTGCTGCCACTTGGAGAAAGCCAGATTCATGAATCATAGAGTATGTGTCAGTGATGTTTTTCCTTGTATCACATGACTACTGCATTGACATGTGCTCTCTGCTGGTTTTTTTCCAGGTTGCTTCAACAGGTTTCTGGTCATTCCCAGAATAAATATGTTGAGAATTAAGCATGCTTAATAAGTGTTTTTTTTACAAACATTATGTGATTTTCACTTAATATTTTTGAACATTTTTGCACAACAACAATGAAAAGGGGTTTATTGTTGATATCACTTGACTCTTGGATGTCATGGATATGTAGGTTGTGATATCTGTCATGTGACTAGTCATGCATATGGCAAGTACCTGGCTAAATTTCATCAAAACTATAGTTTCATCTCATCTATCACTGGAGGAAAGACATCATGAATGTTTATTCACAATTTCTGAGAAAATAAATCATTTTCTATTGATTTCATGCAGGTATGGCCTGATATAAGGTCATTTAAAATTTGCCAGGCCCACTAGTAAGTAGCTACAACATGCTGCAACTATGCTGTGGTGATAAATTCAAACTTTTGATATGCAATTGCTGCAACTGGCTCTGACCCCACACCCCAACATTAATGTCAAAATGTCTAAAATAGGGTTGGAAGGGTCAGGGGAAACTCAGACTAGGGATTACACTACTGGTGTGTGTTGATTTGTGACATTGTCTATTATCAATGCACCTCCTGTAAAGGTCAGAAATGTATTCATTTCATTTCCTTTCAACATAATTTTTCCCGAATTTATGCAAGTGATAAACCATGCATTGATGATATTGGCCGATTAGCATTTGTACCGGTAAAATTTAGCATTGAAACAACTTTTTCCATTCTTGCCGGTACTAAATGCACAACCCTAGCAGAATCTCTGAGTTTGCAGAGGTTCACAGTACAGTTATCTGATGATAAAATAAATATTGTTATTTAACTCCTTTAGGTTCCACTCAACAGATTCATACTTTGTAAAGGGTTTGATTCTTCAAGAAAAAGAATTTCCCAGGTTTTCCTCACTGGTCATCCTCGCTACTTAAAAAAGACCTTGTATAACTAAGGTATTGGTAAATGTTAAAAGAACTTTTAATTCCCTTTATTTTGGTGTATGATTGGTATGTTTTGGGTTATACAGTATATAGCTTAGCCTTAGTTTAGATGAACACCTCTGAAATGATTGTTAGCCCTGCTTGGTCATTTACACTTCCTGGACTTCAAAGGTGAACTGGAAAACAAACAACCCAGTAACATATATTTTTTACTTACAATATTTTATAATTCATATATTGTACTTCAGAAGGTGGTACTATCTGCTCTGGCAAAATTCATTTTATCCTATTTTAAAAACTATTAAAATTAGTGGACTTTTTACTAGTTAAGTGTCATTTTTTTAGCACATGTGAGCTACCACTTTGATCAGCTGTCTGCTTTAGATAGTACAGTTTTTATAACTACCACACATAAAGACATTTCAGCCAAAGAAATGAAAGTTGCACAGAGGTATGCCAGACCAGCCTGCCAACCTTAACAAGACCTTCTCAGTAAGGCAGTCAAATTTCTTCCATAAGCTGGACCAGTTTTGAGTAAGGTCTAACAAAATATCATGTACTGCTACTGCAAACTAAAAAACATGCATTTAAAAGTCCAGAAGTGTAATTCAAGACTGATGCAGCAATGGTAAACATTTGTGTTCAACTCAAAAGTTTGTAAAGTTTATTTAAACCATAATTACCCCCAGTACAGTTTACAAACTGCAATTCCAAATCCTACAGAGCTCAATGACTTCTTGATATCTCTCAACTTAATGCAGTCCTAAAAAAAAAATTCATGTCAACCGTGGTAACAGCAATCTTCTTTAAAGGCAAGTGACATGCTCAAATCAACAGATGATATCCACTAAACTTAACTGTTGCCCTTCCTGCCTTTTTCCCCAAGAATCTGAGTTTTTCTTTGTATTCTTCTGTACTATTAAAACTTTTTTAAGAGGTTTATTGTCCCTTTCGTCATGACGTTTTCCTTGTTGGATGACATAAAAAAAAGTAACAGCTTTATCTGCATATGTTTTGCATCACAAAATACGTGCAGTTTAAAGCATCTAAGATACTCCAGTAAATTTAGTCTGGTTCCCTGACCAATTCCAATGAATCTAAAATGAAACCCAGATCTGAATCAAACACGGATGTGCCAGTATATGTATACTACTGCAAACAATTGTATTTCCATAATGTATATTTTTATTCTGTAAGTTCGTATTTTAAGGGTCAAATCCAAAAGACTTATGGCAAAATCATACAGGCTGGCATGTCTGGTGTGCCAACATTGTCTTCACTGTGTACATTACCAATGCAAACAACTTCAGGTGAAGTTCACCTTATACCAACTCTCTCAGAAGTACATAATGACCGCAGAGTGGAAAACCCTTTCCATTATTATTTTCAGCAGAATTTTTCAGATGTAACAGAATCTGAAAGAAAAGTCAATTTGCATAAGCCTTAACAGCCTCTAAGAAAATGAGAATGTTCCAAAGTCTTAGCAAGCCATGAGCCGTTCATGCAAGGCTACTCACATTACAGTGTACTGACATGCGGACAGTAGCTGAGGAACAAATACCATATACATGGTTCCCACGCTTGTCTAAAGATAAATTTCCAGGTCATTTCCGGAGTTTTTCCAGGATGAAATTAATTTTTTCAAGGTTCATATATGACCATTACTGAATGGAATTAAAGAACATTTTAGATTATAAAACATGCATTTTCTAAATCTAAAGCTGTTTCTCTTTCAAGACTCTCCAAAACATCTAAGTCAGAAAAGATGATCATGTACAAAACCACACAATGTATCACACAAAACAAGTTTGATTATATTCCTATAAACTGGCATGTAAAGTCATTTCAATCGACAGAATAAAAATTCTAACTTTATTTTGCTGACCTACATTATGTTGCTAAGCAGGAACAATATAATGAACATAAATTAGTTTTGTTCCCTTTCAAACCTTTAATTCTAAAGAATTCTATATATATATATATATATATATATATATAATAATAATAATAATGAGGACTTTGTATAGCGCCTAATCTTTAGAAGCTCTAAGCGCTTTACAACATTTGACAACACTTAAAAAACATATATAATGATATGATTACAAAATTAAAAACAAACACCACGAAAGTAGAAACAGAAAATATGCTGAAAATATTTAAGGCAAGGATACATTATTAGGTCTTTAAGTCTGTTCTTGCAGTTGAAATAGGTGAGTTTTAAGAGCGCTCTTGAATGAGATCACTGTGTCTTTGTGTCTAAGTGCAGTGGGCAATTCGTTCCACGTTGCTGGGCCCTGGTATGCAAAAGAGCATTGTCCATATGATTTCATCTTCATAGTGGGAATAATGAGAATACGAGTGTCAGAAGAGGAGCGTAAGCATCTTGCAGGTGTGTACACATGGGTGAGGTCAGATAGGTATGTTGGACTGGAGCCCGTCAGTGAAACGTAGCACAGAGAACAAATTTTGTGTTTAATTCTGGATCGTATGGATAGCCAGTGTAGGGTACAGAGCAGGGGAGAGGCGTGCTCTGATCGTGGTACTCTAAGGATGATTCGAGCAGCTGTATTTTGAACTTTTTGAAGTTTCTGAAGTAGATATTGAGACAAACCAGACAGAATTGAGTTACAATAGTCCAGTCTTTAAAGTACTAAGGAACACACAAGTGTTTTAGTGGCATCAACTGAAAGATACTTGCGAATGGAGCTGATTCATCTCAGCTCAAGATATGCAGCCTTGCATATGTTCATGACATGGTGGTGCAACGAGAGAGTACTGTCGAGAGTGACTCAGAGGTTTCGTACTGACTGTGTGAATTTAATGTTGGTGTTGCTGATATTTATTGTCTGAGGTAAAGGATGTGAATGAGAAAGTCTTTGTGTTGTAATCAGGATGGCTTCAGTTTTATCATCATTCATCTGCAGCTTGTTACATGTCATCCATGATTTCACATCGGAAATGCACCTCTCTACGCCTTGGATGGTAGCTTCAACTTCAGTTGGATGGCTAGATTTGTATATTTGGGTGTCATCAGCATACAATTGGTGAGACACTGGATGATGATCTATGACACTTGAGAGTGGCTGAGTGTATAGAATGAAGAGAACAGGTCCAAGAACAGACCCCTGTGGAACACCACAGCATAGATCAAATGGGCTGGAGTGTTTTCCATTTGCGGACACAATTTGTGTCCTGTTGACCAAGTAGGACTTGAACCATAGTAAGGCCGTATCATGAATGCCAAATACATGCTGGAGACGGTGAAGTAATATATCATGGTCTATAGTGTCAAATGCTGCAGACAAGTCAAGGAGAGTGAGGACTGTAATCTTTCCGCCATCCAAAGCAGAGAGAAGGTCATTGACTACTTTCAGAAGAGTAGTTTCAGTACTGTGGCAAGGGCGATATGCAGACTGTACATTGCTAAAAAGACTGTTTGAATTCAGATGAGATACAAGTTGGGATAGAACAACTTTTTCTAAGATTTTTGACATGAATGGCAGATTAGAAACTGGGCGGTAGTTCTTTAAATCATTATGGTCGAGTGTTGGTTTCTTCAGCAGAGACTTTACAATGGCAGTTTTGTAAAATGATGGGAATTCCCCAGTTGAGAGAGAGGTATTAATAACATCAGTTAGTGAAGGCAGTATTGGATCCAAGCACTCTAGCAGCAGTGACGTCGGAATCGGATCCAGTTCACATGACTTTGGTGCACGCTTCATCACGATTGTACGTACTAAATCCATAGAGACAGGTTCAAATGCTGCATCACAACTGTATGGTGACGACGAGTCAACTGAAATTGTGTTGTCAAGTTTATCTCTGATGGTTTGTACTTTGTCACGGAAGAAATTTGCAAACAGGTCCGGAAGGTCGACTAGAGAGAAGGTAGCTGGAAGTGGTGTACATTTGTTCCTTGACATCGGCTTGTTAGTAATCTCAAATAGCTCTTTGCAGCTGGAACTTTCCATGATTTTAGTACTGTAGTGGGCTGATTTAGCTGCATGGACTATGTTTGTGACATTCTTCTTAGCGGCATCATAGATCTGCTTATGAATAGTGAGTCTGGTGGAAAGCCAAAGCCTCTCAGCTTTACAGCGGTCTCTTTTGGCAGTGCGAAGCTGGTCCCTAACACTGCTATACCACGGAGAACACTTCTGAATTGCTACTCTGCACTTGGTTGCTGGGGCATGTTTGTCGAGCAATGAACGCAGGCTGTTATCAAGTTGTTCTGCTGTAGTGGGTAAGCTAGTTGTTAGGTTTGCTTGGATGTCATGCATTAGTTTGGTTCTGTTTATCATACGGAGGTTTCTCTTAGTGGCGAATAAAGGTGGAGGGTTAGGTACTGATACGTCAAGATGGCATATAATGCAGAGGTGATATATATATATATATATATATATATATATATATATATATATATATATATATATATATATATATATATATATATATATATATATATATATATATCTTATAGAAAGTAAACATTTCCAATTACAGCATAAAAAGAAACAATAAACGCAAATAATTTGAATCTTGTCTTGTAACGAAAAGAGTTTAACCCTGAATTTATCTGTGCCAATAAAATCCCAAACAAGATTTTTCAAACAACCTAATCCCCCTAAGATGATCTGGTTAAAAATCTATCCTTTAAAAAACATTTTCAATAGGATTGATTTAAATTTTGACAAAAGACCTTCAAAATTATATACTGTTGTATAAACAAGGACTGAATTTTCTGTAAAATCAACTTGTCTTCTTGTAATTCGTTAAACCAGACCCCAAACCTGTACTTATACAGGGGCTTGTGTCGTTTTTTTTAATATATAATACAAGGGACGAAAATTTCTCATTTCAGCTCTGAGATTCAACAATTTGGACCACAAATTTGACTTAAAATGAATAGCAGCCCATTTTCTAATTCAGGTTTCCTCCAAATATTCCCACTCCATTTTTCATGTTTGGACATTTAGGTTGGGGTATGGGGTCATTGCAACTGCATTTTGAAAATTTGG
>JAECUM010029286.1:0-55888 GCA_016617855.1 Megalonaias nervosa | reverse complement strand
TGTAAGTAAAAAGTAAAAAGTCAACGTGAGTGCTTCTTTTAAGTCCGAGTGTTACATGTGATGGTAAATTTGAGTGCTAGGGAATGTTTACTTTCACGTCCGTGCTTCAAGTATATAAATTGGTGCGATCGTCAGTCTGGTTACCCACGTTGACGTAGCAGCTGCAACAACATGAGCAGAATAACAAAACTACTAGAACTCCAGATGCACCTGGAATATGCCAGACGTCTCCTGGATGAGCTGGCTATGGAGGCTATAGCCGAAGAAGCCAGGCTTGAAGAGGAGGAGAAGAAAAAGAAAGAAGAGGAGATGAGAGGGATCCTACCTCACCTCATGCTAAGACCTTTGTGTGAGGTCAAGCCTGAGGTGAGGACGCCTCCACAACCGCTACCGCCAGTAACACCAATACCAAGAGCCGCTGTCCTCCAGACAGAAAACTGGGAGGAGGAATTGGAAAGACAGAGGCAAGAGTGGGAGCCTCGGCGTCAGCATCCCAGGGTGCTGAATAGAAGAAGAAGAAGGGAATAAGTGTTCACTATCCCTCAAACTGAGGAGTGGGATAGTGAAGCCAATCAACCTCCCTCTGCGCTCCCAACCACACGCATCAATTGGGAGCAGGACTGGAGCCGGCGATGCGTGTGTGGTGCCCGCCCTGGGAGATGTCACCATTAGCCAGGTGCATCTGAAGTTTAAAAAAACAGCCCTTTTCAGGGCTAACCAGATCTCTAGAAAAGAGAACTTATTCAATTTGCCAATTCGTGTGAATGTAGTGTAGTGTGACTATAAACACTCACTCTTTACTGATGTGTATGTGTGCGTGTGCGTGTGTGTGTGTGTGTGTGTGTGTGTGTGTGTGTGTGTGTGTGTGTGTGTGTGTGTGTGTGTGTGTGTGTGTGTGTGTGTGTGTGTTTGGATGCGCGTTCGTTGGTGTGAATAGTATATGGGTGTGTGTTTTTCTTCTCTTCCTTCGTTGGTGTGATAGTATAATGTGTGTTTTATGCTTGCTCGTTCGTTGGTGTGGATAGTATATTGTGTGTTTTATGCTTGCTCGTTCGTTGGTGTGGATAGTATATAATATGTTTTTTTCTCATCCTGATTGTGTGGATGGTATGTTTGTGTGTTTTATGCTTGCTCGTTCGTTGGTGAGGATAGTATATTGTGTGTTTTATGCTTGCTCGTTCGTTGGTGAGGATAGTATAGTGTGTGTTTTATGCTTGCTCGTTCGTTGGTGTGGATAGTATATAATATGTTTTTTTTTCTCATCCCGATTGTGTGGATGGTATGTTTGTGTGTTTTATGCTTGCTCGTTCGTTGGTGAGGATAGTATATTGTGTGTTTTATGCTTGCTCGTTCGTTGGTGAGGATAGTATAGTGTGTGTTTTATGCTTGTTCGTTCGTTGGTGTGGATAGTATATGGGTGTGTGTTTTTCTTCTCTTCCTTCGTTGGTGTGATAGTATAATGTGCGTGTGTTTTATGCTTGCTCGTTCGTTGGTGAGGATAGTATAATGTGTGTTTTATGCTTACTCGTTCGTTGGTGAGGATAGTAAATTGTATGTGAAGTGAGTGTAAGGGATGTTTTCGTTCACGTCCGTGCTCCACGGACATAAAGCAGAGCGTTCGTCATTCGCGCCATTCAACACTGAATAGTCAGCCATGGCAAGTAACCGGGAACGAATGCTCAGATTGCAGGAGGTGGTGGACACACTAGCTATGGTAGAGGAAATGTTAGTCAGAATGCAGTTTGGGGCATATAGTCCCCATAGATTGACTATGGAGATAAATAATTTAAAGAGAGGAAAGGAGATCTTAAATGAAATGATTAGGATTGAAAAGGATGAAAAAGAAGATATAGAAGATAAAAGAAGGATGAGAGAATGGAATGAAAAGATTGAAAAGGAAGAAGAAAATGAAAAAAGGAAGAAACAGGAAAAGGAGGAGGAGAAGGAAAAACAGGAGGAGGAAAAGAATGAGAAGAAGACAAAAAGTGGAAGTCAAAAAAGTGTAGGACAGAAAATAAGAAGTTGGTGGAGGAAAAGAAGAACTTAGAAGAAGACAAAGAAGAAAAACAAAGGCCCTTTTCAGGGCCACTTCCAATGCCTCGAAAAGATCTTAATTTTCATTTTATCTCCACCCTAAACGAATATATATAAAAACCCTTCCTCTACTAAAAAAAACACGAACGCTCTTGATTCGTGTTTGTCTATAGCCCTCTCTCAGGTAGCTTGACGTCACAGTACTTCTCTTTTTGCTACATTGTTACCAGTGTGACGTCATGCCACCTGTCGCTTATCGCTCTACAAACCCACAGTCCCCTAGTCGCCGCTCTACAAAATTTCCATTGTCGCTATACAGGCCCAGGGTGTTCTAGTCCCTCTACTCAATTTTCCATTGTCGCTATACAGGCCCAGGGTGTTCTAGGCCCTCTACTCAATTTTCCATTGTCGCTATACAGGCCCAGGGTGAGATTTTATTTCTTGTCGCTATACTGGCCCAGGGGGGGTCTGTAATGCTAATTCCCATTGTCGCTACGGTACCCCACTATACTACTAACGTATCAAGTATGAATCATTTCCTCAATTCGCAAACGTATCAAGTATGAAATATTTCCTTTATTCATGAAGTTAACAAGTATAAATTATTTCCTTTTTCATGAACTTATCAAGTATGAATTATTTCCTTTACTCAAGAACTTATCAAGTATGAATTATTTCCTTTATTCATGACGTTTACAATGAAATCCTTACTGAATGATATGTATTTCTCGTCGCTGTTCGATATCTCTTGTAGGCCTTCATTAATGATCAGTATTTGCATGTTTAATATTTGCATTCCAATTAGTATTCTGTTAAATCATCGTGTTCAAGAACAGAGATGACTAATATATTTGGAGTTAACATATATTTCATCTACCTCTGTGAACAGCATATGCTTGCATTTTTTGCTCTAGGAATTCGATCTTACCTGATCAATAGTAGATTGCATGAAGATAACATTGGTAGAATGTTTGCATCTGTCTGCATTGCTCATGGTTTATTTATGTTCTTCCATTGAAATATTACAATGTTGTATTGTTACTTTTCAAAACCAAAAAATAACATATTGGGCATTCAATATTTTTCAAATGAAACATTTTCATTATATATATATATATATATATATATATATATATATATATATATATATATATATATATATATATATATATATATTTACACGTATGCACACACACACACACACACACACACACACACATATATATATATATATATATAGGCTTGTCTAAATTGTTGCATGTCTTTAGTGTTCTCAAAATTGTACTGGCCAAGAAGAAGAAGAATCGAACATGTTTTATGAAAGAGTTTTCCCTTTTCATGTCTATTCATCTGTGACGACACCAAATGAGAAATGTTATTTTTTTCGAACGTAATTGCACCTTTAGTGTTTGTTGTCATTTGGTCCACATTATTTAAATATTCAGATGTCTGTATATCTTTTTTTCCCTTTTCAAACTATTTCAAAAGGTGTAATTAAGTTCATACTTATAACTACCATTCCAATGTCATATGCACATGTACCGGTAAAGGTGTAATTAAGTTTATCCCTATACTCATAACTACTATTTCAGTGTCATACACACATTTATAGAAAATCGAATTCATGTATTTTCCAACGTGTTCAGATTTCCGTATATCTCTTAAGCCAAGTACAATTTCCATCCAAACTAAATGTCACGGCATATATGCATGACCACTATGTGTATATGCATGACCACTATGTGTATATGCATGACCACTAGGTGTATACGCATGACCACTAGGTGTCTTTAACACAGATTAAAAAGAATAAAATGAAATTCTTACCTTACTCTCATCGCTACTAACAGCGTTATTGTTATGTACCCATGTATTCAGATCTTTGTATGAACTTCCTCTGAGCGTTTGACATCTATCTGTCTTGCATGACAGTTTACTATATTACAGGTCAATTCACGTTCAATCAAACCATCCATCTCATCTCTATTCAATTGATTTAGTTTTATTCATTTGATTTAGTGGTATTCCTCTACGGCAAAACAGATTCATCTGCGTAGTGTTTTATCTTCTTTGGAGAGTCATTTCATAAGTCCTACCGATGTTGTTGACAATTTCTTGCAAAAATTGATCGTTGCAACAATAAAATAAATATTAAATTTTATTTCTTTAAAATGAATATCTAAGTGTATATTTTAATTATAATTCTGATTAAATTTGCTTATTTTTGCCTTTTAATTATTTTCTTGTTGGCATTAATGTTGGAAGTGTTTGTTTATTTTCCAGCCTGGTTTGTATTGTTTCATCAAATATAGCAGACGACATTTCGAGAATAACCAAGATGTTATATGTTTGTGAGAATATCTGTTGTTCTACCGTATATACACTTTCAATCCTCGAAATTCTTCTAAAATGTATTATGCAAAAACGAAATGTATTGTAATAAAATGTACTATTTTCCGGCTCTACATTAATTTGCTACGGACAATCCGCTGTCAATATCCAGTTGCTAATGGCTAATGGGACAAAACTATTTGGAATGAAACCCACTTAAAAGCATTCGCTTGCCAAAGCTCACAGCAATATGTGATGTTAATTGGCCTTCTATGGAGTCGTTGAACTTCTATGGAGTCGTTGAACTTATATGGAGTCGTTGAACTTCTATGGAGACTGTTTACATACCACTTAATTCTTAAACAACTGTGATGGCAACTTTTGTTTTGTCTCAAGAATGCAAATTCAATTTTGTTAATTAGAAAAATATTTAGGTCTGGCTAATTAAAACGGCATATTGTACTATTGTAATGTATTGTATATTAGAACGTAATAGCAACGAGTGCTGCTGGAGCATATATTTGCTATTCCCCATTCAGTGAAACCCCTCAAAACTGAACCCCAGTATAACTAAATCCGCTCAAGATGAAATTTGTTAATTGTCCCCAAAAGTTTCCTTCTTTAATTTCATCATTTATTTTCCAATGACACAGAGAATGGTTATACTTTGGATTCTCCTCAAACGATCCAACATGTTTTTTGCTTCCGATTATTCCCACGCCTGTGTATCTTCCATGCAAGAATCCTCTGTTGACACACTTTCGTTTTACTAATACGGACAAGGACGGGGATATGTTGGGACTGCGTTTAGAACACTTGACAAAACAAATGTACATTAGAGATCGACCCGACATTCAGATATCGTGAGTAGCAAGTGGGCCTGAAAGACTAGTGCTTGTTGTTAATTAAAGGAAACAGCCAAGGAGTTGTTTTACGGAACTGGTCTTGGTGATGTTGTTTGTGGTTTATTCAGAGGATCGCCCAATATTCTCACGGGTCTGGCTTGGCATGATGCATCCATCTATCGCCAAACAAATTGCAAGTTCAAGTTGATAGCATCAGAAACTTTGCGCACCAGGGGTAGAAACAAAGGCGATAACACTTTCATCAACAGCAACAATGCCAGTTCCGTGTGGTAAAATCATTAATGAAGTCGCACAGCAACCTCTAGCTGGTTCAGTTATTGTAAATGCGGCAAAGGGAAGCCGATCACGGTTGTGGACTAAGCATGGAACTGGGTGGCATATTAGGGGAAACAGATCATGCACAAACAATGTTAAAATTTAATAATGCACTCGTTCCTGCGTTTGATATAGCCTAGTCTGTGTTAGCAGGTCAAAGTGTCCGATTTCCAGTATTATTCTAAGCCCGCTATGTAATCAATGAACAAAAAACTAGAATTACAAGTATTTTATCCCGTATGAGGCCTTTTGTAAAATTCAGCAAAAAGAAAAATTTATTTCCCTTGAATAGAAAGTGAACAATTTTTAAAATAATTACAGTATTATAAATTAAATCCCAAATAGTCATGAAAGTCTTCTCACAAGCCCAAAAGTATAGAGTAATCTAAACGAATTCTAATGGTGTTACGAATGAATTACAATCTTGACTGTGCTGATGTAACAATAACCTGGAATAGTGTTGATTTGCCAACAGTCTTGATGTATCACAAACATATAATAAAAAAGACCTTGAATGAATTAATATTGATCCCTAAATAGTGATTTCGTTCCAATTATTAATGAGCCCTTTGTAATTCCAAAGAATAATTTAAATAAACGAATCCTCTCAAATATTAACTAAAACATAAATTATATTCATTCCACTAAAACTCATGTTACGATATAGAATGATTAATTCTGTACCAAACAATATTTATATACAAAGTTAAGGCACGATAAAAGAACCAAGATGAGGGTCATTATCCAATCAAAGTCGTAAACAACTTGCATCTAAAACATTTTTAATATCTAACGAGAATTAGATCTTGAACGCATTAATTTTGTTGTTGTTGTTGTTGTTGTTGTTGTTGTTGTTTTGTTTTTGTTTTCTTTTTTTCACTCTGTCGTTGCAAACTCGACACGATGCACCAATGTGTAGACATCTTGTTGCAAAAGCGTTGCATGCTCTCGCGGGAAGGAATGCTTCCTTGGCGCGAACTCCACGCATGCTTGTTGATTGTGCATTATCACTTAGAAACTCTACTCTTTATACAATGTATGTATACAAAACTTCTTTTTATATTAACGGACAAAGCATAGCCTGGTGCCGCGCTGATGTAGATTGTCACTGAAGCAGTTTTGACTGAGTTTACAAGCCGGGTTGATGTTAACGTTAACCCTGGCGAACTTATTATTTGTAAAGATCGAACTGGAAAATTGCAACCGTCCAACTTGGACTTTCAAGATATTGTCCCGAGGATGTGAGATGCTGTCGCAAATAACCTGACCGAGATCAACGAAATTAGAGGAAATGAAACTGATGTGTCGCGGGTATATACAAATCAATGATATCAAGGTCGTGGCTGGCATCAGTAAATTGATACAGCAGATTTTGCTTTACAAAATCGTTTACGTGACCAATTTTTAAAATCAACACTCTAGCATATTTTGCGAATCATATCCAGTATATTTGCGAAGAGTATCATTTTAGCAATATAAACAACGACAAAAATTACATCGCATACACAAAATCAGAAATAGCTACCTCGCTTGCAGCGGAGATTTTACGGTGTATACGCGACAAAAGGGTGACGTAATTGTATTTCAAAACAGTAATAATTATATATCCAAAGAAATAATAACAGTTACATAGGTTTTTTTTATTACTCCATAGCGATTACACACTAGTTTGACGATAGGGGCAATAGTAATAAATTATGAGGAGTTGTTCTATCTGAGTTTCCAAAATCTTAACTACCTGTCGTAATTCTACTTCACATGTCCTGGAGTCTCAGAACGTTAAAATATAATCAAGCGCAAATCCAAACAGCAAATTCACTACGAGTCTTTAAAACGCTGAAACACTATCAAGTGCACATCCAGAATGCATACCCTTGAACAGGTCTCTGAACTGAACAGAAACCATCAAGAGTATGCCTATAAGGATATTCAACGCCAGCCTCAAAAGTACACAAATTTTTATCAAACACACATCTGAAACCACATCTAAAACGCATATTTACCTCGAGCTCCCTAAACACAGAAATACCATTAACTGCATATTAAAAATAAACACATCCCAAAAGACCCCAAAGCGTAAAAATACCATGACGAGATTGTCCTAAGTGAATATTAAATTTATAGGCGGTAAACACTACGACTGCTGTTTTTTTAAGAAAATACACTGTCACAAAACAGTTTAATAGTCTCTAAAAACGACAAATGCTATGAAATAGACCCCAAACATGGCCTAAAAAGGACAAACACTAGGAATTTGCCCCAAACGCGGCCTAAAAACGACAAACACTAGGAAATAGACCCCAAACGCGAACAACAGCTTCTCAGACATAGTATTAGTTTCAAAGACAGTACAACGTTACTAAACATCAGCTGATTGCCTTTAAAAACGATTAACACTGAAATACTCCAAAACGCGACGAAAAGAACATGACTTAGAAGTACCACTTAACATAGATTTAAAATGTATTTTTATTGTTATCCGCGTTTGCTTTTTAGCTTGTTATACAAATTTCTTAGAAATCGAAAATAAAACAACAAAGTTTGGATATAATGCAGTGTGTTGTAATGTCACGAATACTTCATTATACCCCGGTTTCAATGTTGTATTCAAAACGAATTACTCGACAGACTTATATGTACTGACCCAGTATATTTATATACCATTAGCTCCATAGAACAGTATGTCAGTAATGTAATTCATTTATATGTCACTATCTCGATAGATTTCTAAGCAACTAACGCAAATGGGCCCATCCCCACGTGAACTAAATAATTTAATGCGCTTTTTTACATGTAAAATGTCTTTCACGCCGGCTTTTAATGTTGTTCCTTATGTAAGTATGAAGTCGGTTTCCTAGTTTTCACTTCTTCGTGAAGGTTTCAGTGAAAATAATTTCAAAACAATGTGCTATATCCTAAACAATTGGGGTTTAGCATACACTTTCGCTAGACTGTTGTATTGCTTTATGGAACCATACCAAAGAGTTTCCATATTGCCTTTTGCGACGGCAGTTGCTGCCAAATAATTGCAAGGTTTATCCAGCTTGAAACATTCCAGAGAATCCTTTTCACTCAAAGTCAACCCTTCAACACTTTCAAACGTTACTGATCCTACTTTTGCGGGTAACAGTCCGAATATGTATACGTCATCTATCCAGAAAAACGGAGTCTCTTTCGACGCTTCGTATAACTCTTTAATAATGTC
This sequence comes from Megalonaias nervosa, assembly GCA_016617855.1. Classification (NCBI taxonomy): domain Eukaryota; kingdom Metazoa; phylum Mollusca; class Bivalvia; order Unionida; family Unionidae; genus Megalonaias; species Megalonaias nervosa. The sequence continues at coordinate 47,137 of JAECUM010029286.1, read as the reverse complement.
TGTAGTCATAAAAACAAAAAAGCCATTGCAATACGTGACAGGAAAGTAAGTCATGTTTTTAAATTCCGAGTCATCAACTTTCCATTTACCTGTTTTTCTCTGTATAGGACTTGTTCCATTCATCCTAATGTAGCACCGCAGTCTTCTTTTGTCTGAGTTATAGCTTATGGATGTATCCAACAGAAGCTTGAAGATATTCACGAAGACATCGTCATCCACTTTAATGACAAATTTAGCTTGAAGACAGAACTCTGAAATCCATCTATATCCCAAAACACCTTTATGGGTCAAGTTGTGATATGTATCCAAAAAATCTCCCTGTACAATGTCCTTGTGCAGAGAACTTTCATGTTCGATTGCTGCCTGAACTTTTTTGTTGTCTTGTGGTCTTCCCAGCAAAAATACAACTCTCAAACTGTGGTTCGTCAGTAAGTCCTTATTAGCCCAAGTTTCACGTATCACAGACCTTCTGTAAAAGTGATCCGTTGCGGTATGAACCAGTACAATAAATGTAAGATTATTGGCTCCTGCACAGATCTTGTCATTGTTCAACACGTAAGGCGAACCAAATGCAGTTAATGGGTAAGCGATTATAGCTTTTTGGTTACTATTAACAGTTTTCATAGTCATCACGGCTTTTGTGGTGAACAGCTCCTTCCGCTGTGTTGTAAACTCTTCCATCAAAAGATTACTGCCAGTTGTCCTTCTTTCAAGGAAAGTATTGTGCAAAATCTTATTTTTTGTAGGAGTCTTTGGAGTGCTAGTATAGAAAAGAGTTTTTACTTTCTCGTCTCTCGTAGTATGCTTGTATGAGGCACGACTCTCGACTTCTTTGCTGTCTAATGTGTGAAAAGTGCCAAGATAGTTAGGAAACACATCTTCGAATAGATTCTTAGTAGAAAAGATGACAACGAGAAAAGTCACTACACTCACACAGTAAAACAAAAGTCGACGGAAGCAGTGTATAGAGTTAACCGCCATAGTATTCACCTGTAAAGAAGAAAATATCAATTATTTTGTACTATCGTAACAGGCTAAATTAGTTTAAATAATAAAGTTAAAGACAGAGTGAAACAGTCAACAAGAAAAGGAGGAGGCAAATCAGCGGTCTGTTTAGTTCACTCACACTTTTTGCCTAATGTCTTAACCCTTACCAATAGGCAAGTACTGCTACAGGATTGAAGTGGACCACAAAGACAGTACTACTACAGCCTAGTAGTGGACCACAAAGCCAGCAATACTACAGCCAACTGGTACGCCAATAGGCCAGGACTACTACAGCCTATTTATAGACCAATAGGCCAGAATTACTACGGCCTACAGGTGGGCCAATAGATCAGTACTACTACAGCCTTCCCCAATAGGCCAGTACTGCTAAAGCCTACTGGTATGTAAATAGGCCAGTACTACTACAGCCCGTTGGTAGGCCAATAGGCTAGTGCTACTACAGCCTAGTGGTAGACAAATATGTCAGTATTTGTCACAAAACAATACTTGCCATTTTAGACCAGTGTAGTTTCTATGACAAGGAATTATATTGTAGGATGCCGTAATATTAGTAAAATACACTTATACAAACATATAAACATATATGTAATGCCAGTTAAGACCAGGGGTTTGAGTGTGTCAGAATTATATCATACTATGGCTATTATTATATGCTCATTGTTTTCTCCGTTAACTTTAAATTTTCAGAATCAGTCACGCGCACTTCATATTCCACTCACATGTGCCCAATAGTGTATTAGGAACTACTTTGTAAACAAATCATGTACACTCACATATTAGGCTCTTTATGTTTTGTTGATTAAATTTGTTTATGAATGAACGAAGCAGATGTTTCGTGGACTGCCACATGCCAGCTGCTTTGCCACATTCCGTGTTAACTTTTTTGATGCAGTGTTTCGGATTTAGGCTAGCTATAGACGCCAGCCAGGATCCTTACAAATAATATGCAAGTGACAAGGCATAAACTGTCTTCTTTAGCTGGTAAAAAGAATGGCAAACAATATACTTACAGTTTTACATCCTGAATTTTAGTTCTGCAAATCCGAATTACATGAGCAATGTCATGGGTTCTCAAGCTTGATTGCACATTTCGAAATTATACTGTAATTTCGACTATAAACCAAGTGCAATTACATCCTCCTTACTGCACTCAAAATGAAATAAACATTATATTCCATAACGTCTTTTTGATAATTGAAATTGAAAGACTTCATATTTATCCCACATTATGATCCCAAACATTCAATGATAAATAGAACAGAAACACTTGCAGATGTCAACACGCTGCTGAAATCCGATGTATTTCATGTAGAATTGGCACAGATAAATAAGTAGTTAACGGGGACGATTGAGCGTCAATGGAAAATACATTACAAACACCCCTGGGACGATTTAGCGTCAAGATTTATAGCGTCAAAACCAAAACCCCGGGACGATTTAGCGTCAATGCTAATTTTGTATAGGGACAATAAGAATGGAACAGGTAGGATGACGTCACGGTACTCGTAACAATGTAGCAAGGGGCTGACCTGAATACGCGCGGCTACCTAGGTAGGGACAAATACAAGAGAGACAGAGACATAGATAAACACAACCATAGATTGATGAATAATAATCTATCATTGATTAATCCGTTGGTATATATATATATATATATATATATATATATATATATATATATATATATATATATATATATATATATATATATTATACAACAACTAAAAAAAAATTTAGGCAAGAAAGAATAAATCTTTTCGAGGCACATGAAGTGGACCTGAAAAGGGCCCTGGGTTTTGTTTTATGTTAACACCATTTCGCTAACATAGAGGGCATCTGATAGGTCTTCTCTTCCTCAAACTTCGTCTAACCTCTGGTCCATAAATGAGGACTCGCTTCAGACACCCTTGTCTCTCCACATAGATCCTTATTTTCAAAACTGTCATATCGGTGATCATAATGATGGTCCATGATGATTTGACATCGAAACGGATTGAGATTGTTCACCAATCCAAACACGCGTTACAAAATTTAGCCAATCAGAAGAGAGCTACCTGTGACGTCACATTCCCTATACAGGAGCGCTAGCGTCTGTGCGCAGTGAGTCAATGCGACATTGTTTTGTGAAACATGACGGAAACTAAGAAGACGATGAATTGGGGTGCACCGGCCGTAGGGACGAAAAGCGATGGCATAGCAGCGGTTACCAAGGTCAACACAGACCATCTTCCAGAGGAGTTCGATTTTAATTGGGATTTAGTATATTTTCTCTCTTCTTCGAAAGAATTTGTTCCGGTACCAGCACAGTCCCCACCTTCTCCTTCTTTACCACAAGTCGAGGATTTTAAACAGACAGAAAGAAGAATTGGAGAAATTTTTACAACAGCAAAAGGAAGCAGAACAAACATTTCTCCTTGAACAGCAACAGCGACAAGAAGAAAAGGCAAGAAGGAAACGCCAGGAGGAAGAAGAAGACGCAGAGAAGAAACAAGGTCTAGGAGAGAAGGAGAACAGTGAACCTCAAACGGTAACGGTGCTCTTATACATTTTGGCAGAGTTAAGAAGTCAGAAAGAAATGTATCAGACTTCTTTATTACGACCCAAGAGAAAAAGACCTTCCCGAGCCAAACAGTCCAACCCGGTTACTACACCTGACATACCACCCCTAGTGATTTCTACTAAATCATCGACATTAGCAAGTCCAGACGTAGGCCTTGGCCGTGGCAAAGGCTTAAGGCAGTTAAAGCTGATTGCTTCTCGATGCAGAGTTTGTTTTTGAAAAAAAAAAACAAATACCCATAGGCCCTTTTCAGGACCACTTCTTTAGAAAAGAGTTAATATTCATTTTTTCCAAATACAATTAAAACTCAAAATTCCCTTTTTGCCCACGATGTACGTGTGTGAGTGCGTGAGTGCAGGTCCTTATTATTCTAAACAATCAAAACAATGAGACACTTACGTTTTTCAGTCTGGTCTATTCTGGTACAAATTTTGCAATCCATTTCACAACACAACACAACATTTTTTTAAAACGTTCATAGACTTCTGTCATTTTGTGTTCACTCTCTCAGGTTTTTGAATTTCTTCACTTTCACAGGTTTTTCCTCCTCTTCTTCCTCACTTTTTTCTCGTCTTCTTTTCTTTTCTGTCTTCTCTCTCTGAACTTCTCGGGGTTCCTTCTTTGACGAAGGTACCTCTTCTTCTTCCTCCTCCTGCTCCTGTTGTTTCTTAGGACAGTTTGAAGACTAATGTCCTTTCTCTTGACAATGATAACAGGTATCTTGACTTTTGTCTCTTTTGACACCGGTCTTGTTTTTTTGACGGTCTGGACATTATGTACCCCAATGCCCTTTCTCCTGACAGTTATAGCAAGTATCTTGACTTTTATCTCGAAAGAACGGGGATTAGTCCGTCGGCTTGTCTGAAGAAAACTGTCGTATGACACCACGCAAAGCTCTGATCAGAAGTTCGCTCTATGTGAGTTCTTCCATCGTGCTGGTCAGCTTGAGAGTGAAATGAATACTGAGAGGGAAGGCACTAAGCCCTTTATATATACACTGACCTAAACATGCATATATAGGTGTCCATAGAGTTTCAAATGTAGTGATTTGACTTTCTGCAGTCAAGATGAAACGATCACATCATTTCGTTAAGAAAGGAGAAGAAAGTAAGAAGCACAAACGTGAATTATCGCCTCGCACGGTAGCTGAAGTCTTGGCTCAAATTCATGCCAATGATTTTGAAGATGAGATGAGTGAATCAGAATCCAGACCCAGAGATTCTACACCCATCCAAAGTTCACCACTATCAATAAACATTCGAGAAATGGACAAACGCTCCTCTAGAAAATTTAGAACCACGGCCTATACGTACATGGTGAAGTTTAAAGATTTCACGTCCGACGTACCGTTGGAGAAAGCAGAAGGGTTCATCACCGATGTGTGGGATTCTTTGTTAACCACACTGAAACAGCAATGTGAAGCTAAAGAAGACCATCGCTTTGAGACTTTCCATTCATCACCACAATTTGAAGTCCCCCTTTGGATCGGGTTTAGCAGCCCAGCAGAACTGACACCTTCCAAGGTCATGGACAAGATTCAACACGTACAGCAATCGAACGACATGTTTCACATCACCGACGGAAAAGCGACACTGTTCATGACCCACGTTTCTCTTCCACAAGGGACAGGACAACGCAAAAAGGTGCTATTGGTAGACAATCTTCGCAGCACCAAAAAGAGTCTCGTAAAAATTAACAATCCTCAAGACCAGATGTGTTTAGCCCATGCCATCGTGGTGGGACGAACGTTTGCCGACAAGAACGACACGGCAGAATGGAAAAGAGCCTGGCAAACAATTCAACAATCGGACGGAGCCAAACAACGAAGAGAAGCAGAACTCCTGTTACAGCAAGCGGGGATATCCAAAGACACCGCTTGTAGCAGTCCTGAAATGCAAAAATTGCACGACGTCTTGGCTCCACACTACACCTAGAAAGTGCACCCTCAAGAAGTGCGTGGACCTCTGTTATTAAGAGGCAAAGATTTCAAAGACGGAAATTACATTCACGTCTATCATCACGATGAACATTTTGATGTCATTATCAGTATCACTGGAATCCTGTCATACGGTTATTATTGTGCGAAATATGACTATGGCTATAACAATCAAGAGCAACACATGCATTGCGAATCGAAATGTGAGGGATGTTTAGCCTCTAAGCCCTGTATTGACGAAGGACAAGAACGAGTGCATTGCCTAGCTTGTAAGCGCATGTTTGTCAGCCATACCTGTTACCGACAACATCTAAAGACGCAAGGTTTACAGAAGAAAAGTGCTTGCCAACTCCTGTGATTGTGCCCTCCTTGTGGACAAGACATACGTACCAACAGTGCCAAGACTCACGTATGTCCAGGAAAGAAAGATGTTACATTTGTCGCCAAATTGTGGACTTCGAACACCAATGCTACATTCAAAAATGCCATTCCAAACAAGAAGAGGAAGAAGATGACCAGAAGAAAGGCAATTTCATCTTTTTCGATTTCGAATGCATGCAAGAGACCGGCATTCACATTTCTAATTTGTGCGTGGCTCACCAAGCGTGTGAGAAGTGCATCCAAGAGCCTATCTTTACTCATTGCCCTCACTTTAGCAAGATTCCTGGAGGACGTGAAAAAATCTTTCGGGGACCGAACTCGCTCCCCGATTTCGACCAATAGATCTTAGACCCCACCGACGAGACGTGGAGCCAAGAAGACATCGAACATTACGGAGATTGTCATCGCTATGCCACGGTAATGGCTCACAGTTTCTCGGGATACAATGGGCAATTTCTTCTCAGATACTATACAGAAGAAAGTACCGAACGTCCTAAAGTGACTTTGAACGGAGCCAAAATCATTTCCATGAAAGTCGGTCAAGTGCAGTTTAAAGATTCGATGAGTTACTTGGCCATGCCTTTGAGTCGCATGCCTAAAACGTTTGGAATGACAGAAATGGCCAAAGGCTATTTTCCGCACTTTTTCAATACCAAAGCCAATCAACACGCCGTTCTGCCCAATTTGCCTGAGGCTCACTACTACGACCCTGACAACATGCGTACCGAACAATGAGAAACTTTCTACGATTGGTACCAGACTCACGCCTCGGACCCCTTCGACTTTCAGGAAGAAATGTTAAAATATTGTCGTTCCGACGTGGACATTTTACGGCGTTGATGTGGAAAATTTCGAGAACTGTGGATGGAGCACGGAGGGATCGATCCTTTGAAAGAAGCCTGCACCAATGCCAAAGCGTGTTCCTTAGTGTACCGTCAACCATTCATGCCCTAAAACACTCTGGCTATCATAAGCCCTCAAACAACGAACTTTGTCGGTCAAAGCCCTACGCTAGCTACATTACTTGTGCAACAAGGAAGACAAATGTATCCAACACACCCGCAACGGAGGAGGCGAAAAAACCATCGAAAGGTATTCGGTGGATGGCTGGGACTTAGAAAACCCCCAGGTCGTGTACGAGTTTAACGGTTGCTTATTTCACGGATGTCCCATCTGTTACCCTCAACGTGACACTAAAAATCAGTTTTTACAACGGACCATGGAAAACTTGTAGGAGGCCACTTGTCAGCGGTGATTGAAGTTAGAAGATCAAGGATATGAAGTGGTGGAAATATGGGAACATGAGTACCATCACCAGTTGAAACAGATCCCGTGTTTAAGCGCATCGTGGAAAGTTACAAGCTGGTGGACACTCTGAACCCGTGGGACAGTTTGTACGGAGGACGGACGAATGCCACCTATTTGCTGAACCAAGCCAACAAGGAGAAAGGAGAACAAATCAAATACTTGGACATCTGTTCGCTGTATCCTTACGTGTGCAAATATTTTCACTTTCCCGCAGGGCACCATCAATTGCTGACGGAACACATCGACCTAGACTACATTCGACAATACGATGGATTGATCAAGTGTAAAGTCTTGCCTCCCACGAACTTGTACCATCCCGTTTTACCACACCATTGCCAAGGAAAACTGATGTTTCCCTTGTGCCGTACTTGTGCCGAAACGTGCAATCAAGACCATCCTTGTCAGCACACTCAGAAATAACGAGCCTTGACAGGAACGTGGGTCAGCGTGGACTTGTTCAAAGCTTTGGACTTGGGATACCAACTGTTAGAAGTGTACGAAATTTAAAACTTTCCCAAGACAGAAAAATGTCACAAGGGCGAGGAGACTCAGAAAAGCATTTTCGCAGACTACGTGAATGCCTTTTAAAAACTCAAACAAGAAGCCAGCGGCTATCTTTCCGGTGCCACAATCCCAAAGACCAAAAGAAATTGTAAGAGAAATACTGGGAGCAGGAAGGCATCGCTTTAGAAAACGTGGAGAAAAACGATGGAAGGCGATCGTTTTGCCAACGTGATGTTAAAATGTTTCTGGGGCAAAATGGCACATCGACCTTGTTTACCCAAGACGGAGTATTTGACAGAACCTTCCCGCTATTTCCAGATGATTCACAACAAAACCAAATATATGAAACACGTGGACGTCCTTCGTGAGGACTCAATCTTAGTTAACTACGAAGAAGAACTGGACTTTGTAGAGGCCGACGAATTTGGAAATGTCATCATTGCGGCTTACGTGGTAGCCCATGCTCGCTTAAAACTGTACGAAGCTTTAGAACTCTTTGGAGTCGTGTGCTGCATTTTTGACATGGGCAGTTGCATTTACATCGATCGATTAGGTCAACGTAAGCCTGACATCGAAGGAGACCGTTTAGGGGCCTGGACGGACGAGCATCCCGACGACAAGATTCTAAGTTTTGCTAGTGGCGGTCCCAAAAATTACGGCTACGAATACCGAGACCCACAAGGAGAAGTGCACACCGAGTATAAAGTAAAAGAATTGACTCTCATTTATCGCACCATTCATGTAGTTTAATTACTTGTGTGTTAAAATTTGAATTCTTTTTTATTTCATTATTATAATTTTTATTGTGATGATGATTATGTTCACAGGGTCTGACATTTTGAAAGAAACGTCATGTTTATTTAGAACGTAAATATGACTCGCGTGAGCACGATTTTGCATGTCATGGTTTGCCGATTTAAGTGCACAAGCTACGTAAATGATTGGTTGTGACCAAGGTCATTTCTAATTATACTTGTTGACATTCTGTACTGCGATGGTGAGATGTCGAAATCACCACGCGTTCTTCGTGCGTGTACATGAAATGACGTTTTCGTTCAGTTTAAATACTTTAATACGTCTGTAGAGCGAGATGTATATTGCTATAGATGACAGCTGTAGTTCATCTGCTTGTTAAACAATAATTATTTTCCCCGGAGAACTACACAACTGGCTTTGGACAAAGACATTTGGTGAAATCAATTATAAATTGGAACAGAACAGTACAAATTGTGATTCAAAGTGAAAATTCTGGACATTTATGTGAAAACTTCGTCTGACGTCATCATACACCATCTTGGAACGGAACTGAGATTCAGACTAGCTTCAGTTTGAACTGTTTATTGATAGGACTTATGTTTTTAACAATTCTAGGACAAATGTTTGGATTTTCTTCGCAAATTGTAAGTCCTATTTCATATTTTCACCTTTCCACCGTGTTTTCTAGGGCAATAATTTTTTTTTTTTTTAAACTTACAAAGCTTGTTGTCTTCGCTCTTTTCTTTATGTTACTTTAAACGAGCCGATACGTAACAGTAACGTGAAAGAATTGGCTCTCAATTATCGCACCAGTCAAGTTGTGAACTTTGGCGCCTTGACAGAAGTATTGCAGTCTGGACAGGAGGGAAATTTGAAAGTGACAACCCACGAACCTCACAAGATTGTACTTTTACCCACATACCAAATCGTCAGTCGTTCCTTGGAAAAAGTATATCAGATCGTGTACCAGAAACGAGTACGGCTTCCCAATCACTTCACATTACCGTACGATCACGCTGGTATAAATAAAATGGTTCCAAGAGGATAGCCACCAACAAGAAGGATGACTTCGACACAGCAAGAATCAAGTGAAAGACCCACTGAAAACTCCAATTTCAAACCATACCATTTTCCTGTCTTCTTTCCTGACTAGTGTAATTGTGCCAGTCGATTGGAAACGTTTCAAAAATGTCCCACGGATAGGGAAGGATTACTTACTGCGAATGTTTTAGCTAGAACAGGATTTGTCTACTTGGGACCTGAGACTGGATTGGGATACGAAGTACAGTGTTTTAGTTTTGGTTTGAGGCTGCGTATGGATCGATGTATCTATAAAGATTCAGCTATTCTGGAACATACTCAATGATCTCCGAATTGTCGTTACATTTCTATAGCCTTTCCACCCATCGCACTACGGTTCAGGCATGACGGTACCTTAGAGAAGGTAGTACCGATGTCCAAGAAGAAGAAAGGAAGACTTTCAAAACTAGGCATAAAAAGGGACAACGAGACTTCATTACTGCTATTATAAAACGGGACAACGTCTAAGACTGATAGTTCATTGTCACTACCAACACCAAGCGAGAAAGATGAATAATTTCAAAGAAGCACAAATGAAGTTCAGACAGGCACAATTCAAGATCGATGATGCTCAAGTGGAGTGCGATGCTGTGTCGTGCTATTGCAGGGATGCCGTACGCTGTGACCTCAGCGATTCAGTATCACATCATGGTAACTTTGCTACGACTGTACCTACCATGGAAAGTGATGCAGTGCGTGTCAAACCTGACGGATGCGAAAGTGATGCCACTCGTCATCGTACACCTTTTCACTTTACCGGTTTTCATGGTGATTGTCATCATGAAACCATGCGGCTACCACCCTACAGATGTCATCCAACCCTGAGCAAACTCCTGTGGATTTCACCGTATCCTCATCGAACTGAACCTGTGAAAGACGAATATTAGTTTCCTGTGCTTTTGCCTGAATACTGCGACTTTGAAAGTCGGATCCAAAACTTCCGAGGAAAATGGCCAAAATATCTGGGAGGACCTACCCACGAGGAATTAGCCAGAGCCGGAATTTTCTACTTAGGCGAAGGGGATAAAGTCACTTGCTTCAGTTGCGGCGTGTCACTTTACAAGTGGGAACAGAATGATTCCGCTTACCTTGAACATGCTTGATTGTCTCCGGATTGTCACTACCTACCTTTAGTGGGACCTAGTCATTGAAGTGGAATATCATGTCGTTTAAGAAACAGCTTGGCTAGGAGTCAAACGTTGGACGACACCTAGACAAGTATTTAAACCCTATTTAAAAAATACTATTCAAACATTACCAAACGAATTCCAAGAGAAGATCTACAAGGAAATTTGGCTGGGACTTGCCAGAGCAAAATCTCAATTTGTGACTGTAGAACTGTCGAGAAATTCAAAAGAGGAAATTGACAAAAGTCAACAAACAAGTCAGATTTCTCTTGATCAAGTGTGCGTTCATCCGAATATTCCGCTTTAGACCATTTACATTTGAAGATTATATTGACATTCATGACCGTTTCCTGAATGGCAGTGGTCAGAACTTACTCACTACGTCAGTTACTTTCGCTCTAAGAGAAGTGTTTGATTGACATGGTCATAGATATTTTACAAGAGAACATTCATGGTTTGCCTGTGGAGTTGAGAGAACGCATTTACCTAGAGTTAGTCAAAATACAAGTGAAACGCAAAGAACAATTGCATCCGTTACGTCACCGATGTTTGAACCTCTGGTTCCTGAATGCTATAAGAGAACTGATTCGGGTGAAAGTGTTCCAGTGGTCAGACATTGATCAGCTACTCGTGGGCGAGAAGGATTGGTTTGTTGTTAGTGATTGCATGTACTACAAGGTAGACTTACTGCAACGAATTCCAGAAGAAGAATTAGAGATTTATCATAATCTTTTACACAACATAAACTTAGTTCAAGAGGAAACTTCTGAACGGTGTGTGATATGCAAGTTAGTGACTAAACAATTTAGATTTGCCACTGGAGTACGACCATCTCTGTGCTGAAAGTACACTTATTGCCTCTGACAAAAAGAGGTATAAAAAAGAATTACCATGCCACGATCTTTATCAGTTGTGATAAAACAGATTCCGTGGAAGGAAATGAATGACGCGATTTAAACGGTGCAGGATTACCATCGCATTTTACGATAACTGCATCCATTGAATTGGAGTCGACGTGTAGTGTGTGTCTTAGTGACTTGCTTTCTGGGATTTCGTTTACCAGCCAATTCTTTGCGGACTCTTTGCGAATAGTACATACCACTCCAAAAAGAATGAAAGTGACCCCATTAAATGCACACGAGAAACTCATTCTGTTCAAAGCTTTGCGCTTTCATTCCGATACTTTCCGACGACCTCTACAGGAAAACATGATTCGTCAACGTTTGGGTACTAAAGATGTGTACGATGATGTGTGTGTAGCTTGTGACTTACACCCTTACTGGAAAGATGTACGTAACTGGAAAAGTTTGGGTTTCGAGGCTTGGACAAAAGAAGTGGCACAATATGCCCAAGATTCGTCATCCTAACAAATTAAAACATTCGGTGAAAAGAGTAACTTTTAATCCTGTGTTAGTGACAATGCCAGAAGAAGAAGTCGTGACCGAGAAAAATCACTCTCCTCAGGACATAACCGTTATCGACATCCCCAAAAGACCATTCCAGGAGGACCCTTTTGTGACTGTGCCAAGGAGTGTAGAGACCTTAAGAACATTACACACTGTCCCTAGGACACCACATCTTGGTCACCAGAAATCTTGTACAGAGACTTGTTTATATTCCACTGTGATCGTTTTGGTGTGTCTTTTATTCTTGTACTTAGCCATTTGGCTTTTATATATTTTTGTCTTTCGTGTTGTTCACAATTAAAGATGGCAATAAACGTGTCTTGAAAAAAGTATGAAAACTATTGTCTTGTCTGCCTTAATGTCAAAAGTGACATTCCATACACTAACATGGCTACCTCTACTGTCTCTGCTCCCTTTTCCTCCACTCTCAAAGTCATTGACGAAAACTTAGATCGGGCTAGTTGGGAGGCCTTGTATTTTCGCCATCCCTTTAACATGCTCATTGCCGGACGCAGCGGTTCAGTCAAAACCGAATTTGTCAAACGTTTGATCGAACATAAACATCATTTGATCGATTGTCCACCTCAACGAATCGTGTGGTGTTACAAAGAGTGGCAGGCGGCGTACAGCCTTCTGCGAGAAAGTCAAGGTGATTCCATCGTCTTTGTGGAAGATATTCCTGGCGAAGACGACGCGATCGTGTCTGACCCAGTCAAACCCATCTGGTCATCTTTGGCGATATGTTAGGAGAAGACAAAGAAGAAATCAAACTGTGGTTTACGCGAAAGGGGCATCATCGTAATGCCAGTGTCATTTACATCACACTAAATTTGTTTCAACAAACTAAAGCTCATCGCACCATCAGTCTCAATGCTCATTACGTGGTGTTGTTTTAAAGCCCAAGAGATAAATCGCAAGTGCAAGTCTTCGCAAAACAGTTAGGAACGCCTTTGCTGACTCATGCGTACGATGATGCCAATCAAACCCCACACGCCTATTTACTCGTAGATTTAAAAACCACTACCCCTGAATATTTGCGATTTCGTACCCATCTGTTTCACCACTGGTGCCAAGACGGATGGCTTGTCGTGTACACGTCCCCGTCGTCGACTTCACAGCCACAACAACCAAAAAAATCTATCAAAACCTCGGTCACTTGGGGTCTTTCTCACACAACGTCAACATGACGTCCCTTCAGTCTCATTTTCCCGTCAAATTGATTCGTGCCTTGTACGTCATCAGTCGCGAAAAAATCCACAAATACGTGCTCGTGTCTTAGAAGCTAGTCTCAAAGCAGTCTTACGATGGTTTACGTCGACAGCACGTCAATTACTGCAAGGTATCATTCACATTCCACATCAAACGAAACGTTTTTTTGACAGAACCAAAGTAGCCTTGAAGCAACTGGCCGATCCTCGCATCGACACTCAAACCAAAAAGCAAATAATTTTGAAACCTGGAGGTAGCAGTTCTTTAGAAGGTGTCATCATTCGTTCCCTCTTAAAATGGGATCCTAATGCTCCCAAAGTCGTCCCCAAGAAGAAAGTCATGCCCAAACGTACCTAGAAGAAAATGAAAAAGAGTAACGGTGTCAAGACCAGGTCACAGCCACAAAAAAATAGAAAAGCCCACAGAAAACAGCTTCTACCCGCAAGAGAGGTACTGCCGCAAGGACGCAACCTTACATTCGGAATCCACGACCTGCCGCAACTACGATGACAGCGTCTCCAGTAACCTCAACATCGTCCACTTCTCCGTTTCTGGCGATGCCAGCCAAACCCGATTTGACACGTGTCTTTCCTAATTTGATGAAACATTGGTAACCCGTGTCTCTAACAACGTCTCCTCCAGAGGTGACACTCTCTTGCTCTTTAGCGGCAGTGGACGCGGCTCACAAGGTAATTGCCCCCAAAATCAAAGTCCAAGAGAAATCAGGCATGTTAAAGAATTTACTGGATTTGTCCAAGCAAGAACTGTCCCGATTGAGTCCATTGCGAACCCCTCCACGAAGCGTGATGCCTGCCAGGAAAACGATACGTCGAGCCGACATTCAGTGGCGATGCATTCCAGTATAAAACAAACCTGAGGCAAACGATAAGGATCAGTGTTGTTGTGCTCCTGAACGCCCAAAGATGTCCCCTCCAAGACGTGTACACCGTCACCATCTTCGTTCTTTTGTCCAAATAGGAAAAGGAAAAATGAAAGGACTGCCTCCTCGTTTAGCCAAACATTGGGAGATGTTGTCCGTCCTGTCCAAAGCTCCTCCACCCATGCGGAAAAAAACACATTCAAACCGCCTCCAAAGATGTCATCGATACCGTGAGCGAATGTTGTTTGAATGTCTTGAAAGGTACGATACCTTTGTCTAAACATCAGAAAGAATGCTTAGCCAAACATCGACACGTTCTTCGCCAAATAGTCCAAAAGAAAATACCCATTCGTCTAAAGAAATAGATGTTGGTGCAACACGGAGGAATTTTACCCCTCTTAGGATCCTTGCTGGGAACGATAGGAGGGCCCTTGCTGAGAAGGGTATTGGGAACGACCGGAAGAATGCTGGGGTGAAGATGAAAAGGTCCAAGAAGATAAAAGGAGGCCTCTGAGATCAAAAGGTCTCAGACGTGACCCTTGAAATCCGATGGAAGGACGAAAATTGGCTTTAGTACCTTAAAAACGATGGATGGAATACCATCGTTCGCAAGAAAAACGAACCCCATATTTACCTCCCAATCCTCATTTGACCGAGATGTCTCAGTTACAACAGGAATTGCAATCGTTGATGGATCGCAACGATTTCTCACAACCGGAAAAATTGCAACGGTACGGTCAACTGTTGCAAGGACTACAACTCTTTCACCAGAAAACTTTAGACGAAACAGCTTTACCCACTCTGTAAGATGTTAAGGCTCTAATGAAAAGTTCATTACCAACACCACCACCACCGCAGTGGTCAAGACAAACGTAGCCTCATGGATGCCTGAGAAAGAAGAGGCACGAGAAATCTTTCAAACACCGTCGGCAGCTCCCATGCATAGTAAGATTGCAGCGTCCTTGTTGACCCCTTCCCCTTCACGAGAAGAACTTAAAGCTTGGGTAAAAAGATGATGTCCACTCCTCCTTCGACAGGAGTCAAAAAGAAAGAAGGGAAACCAAAAGTGAAAAAAGAAAAGAAGACCACCACAGCCACCACCACGACCACCCAAACTACCTTCGACTTCTACTCCTGTGGCACATCGGACACGAAAACCCATTTCTAAACCACCCCTCCTCCCATTCATAGTAGCATCAGCGAAGAGTGGATCACTTATTAAAAGATAGATAATGTGTTAGCCAGCATTTACTACGATCCAGCCCATCCTGCAGGTCACGGAGGAGTTCAGAAATTGTGTCCGTTTACCTCCAGTGCAACGATGGTTACAAAAACAAGCCACCTTACACAAACCATGTGACGAAAATTTTCCAAAAGATCGCACCCGTGTGGTGGGTATCGATCATCAATGGCAAGCCAATTTAGCCGATGTCTCTCATTTGGACACCTACAGTCGTGATTACAAATATTTCTTTTGTGTCATCGACGTCTTTTCCAAATTTGCTTGGGTCGTACCATTGACTTCCAAATCGTGCAGTGAGTTAGTGCGAGCCCTCAAACTGGTGTTGAAACAAAGCGGTCATCACCCTCTTCGATGGCAAACCAACAAAGGCACCAAATTTCTAAACCAAGCTTTCCAAAAAGAATTGAAGAAACGTGACATTCATTTATTCACCACAGAGAATCCCGAAACCAAAGCCAGCATCGTGGAACGTTTTCAACGCACCTTGAAAGAACGCATGTGAACATATTTTACGCATCAAAACACTCAAGTACATCGATGTCTTGCCGCACCTAGTCCAATCGTACAACCAATCTTACCATCGGAGCATCGGACGTGCCCCCCCCCCTCCAAGAAGTGACTCCCGAAAACGACGATACCGTCTTTGAGCGCCTGTTTCGTATGTCTGCGACGGAAACTGTCCCCATGAAAGGCGGAGTGTTGGACGTAGGAGATTGTGTGCGTATTGGCAAAACCAAAAGCACTTTCAACAAAGGTTACTTTCCCAACTGGACCACCGAATTGTTTCGTGTCACTGAACGAGTGCGTGGCCGTCATCCTCCCGTCTATAAATTGGAAGACATGAACGGGGCAGTGATAAAAGGAACGTTTTACTTACTCGAGTTACAACGCGTGACCAAACAAGAAGACGTCGTGTAGGAGATCGAAAGAATTCTCGATCGAAGAACTCGTAAAGTGGGAAAATGACGTCAAAGAAGTCAAAGTACGTTGGAAAGGAAGTCCTCCTAGTTTTGATTCTTGGATCGATGTTTAGCAAATCATCGACTATAAAAAGAAGTGACCATCATGCCCTTCAATACAGCTTCAACCGCTACCACTACAGCACGGGGCCCCTCCTTCACCCAGTTCTTCTCTGCACGATCTACAAAAGCTACCCTTGTGGGTGTGGTGTGGAGAACTTGTGCCTAAAACGCAAATCGTCTTTTTCTGCCAGATCTTTGTGGTGTATTGTGTCATCGGTGTTGCCATTGCCAATTTGAGTTTGCAACAAGGAGAGAAACAGTTGTGGACCATTTTACTCAGCGGTTGCATCAGTTACCTTCTTCCCAATCCGTCTCTGAAATAGTCCTCTAACGGGAACAACAGCGGGTGTCTTGTGTCCAGCGTCAATCCCCCTTCCAACAGTCACCTTAACCATCCTCTTTTAGACACTCCTCTGACTTCCAGTGTGTCCTCGGACACTAGAACTCTGGGGTTATGAACAACCAATTTTACTTAACGGTACCCAGTGACAGTTCCATGGAGGTGTTTCCCAATAACACTTTATTTTGTTTCACGGCCAAATTATCTCAGGCCATCCAATTGGATCATGAAGCCCATTGGGAAGTGGCTTTGGTGGAAATGATTCACCCTACACAAATCAAAAATATCGGCCAAAATCAAAACACTTTTACGGTAGAAGTTCATGAAGAGCAAGTGCAACAACACTTGGATGAACGCGCCAGTGTAGGTGACTCTATGAAAACACAAGATCCCAAAATTAAATGGACCCCTTATCGTTTGAAAATTACCCCAGGCTGTTATTTTAGTGGTCAACATTTGGTGAATGCCATTTCTAACAGGTTCAATGCCGTGTTTGGTAAAGTCTTGGAGAAAGCCAGAAAATGTGTCACCCTCGAATACCACAAAATAGCTCGTCGCCTACTAATTAAATTTTCAGAGGACAAAGTATTGGCCATTACATTTTGTCCTGAATTGTATGACATTTTTTGGGTGGAGACCCCAACTTGATCAAGATTAGAAACGAAATACCAGCCGCTACCGGCAACTTGGATTTTTGCAAAATATTTTAGATTCCCTGTAGATATAAACCAAGGACTAAATTTGATTTTGATTTTTGTGTACACCGATATGGTGGAGTACAACGTGGTGGGACACACCTCCGTACCGTTACTGCGGGTCATTCCTTTCAAAGTGGATTCTGCCACAACTGCTGACGAGGAAGGTGGAAACACCTATCACGTTCACCGCAAATTTGTACATCGTTACTATTTGCCCGTCAATAAGTCGTACTTCGACACTATCAACATTACTAAAAAATGGAGATCTAGGACAAAATATTCCATTCACCAAAGGGAAAGTCACAGTGAAACTCCATTTTTGAAAACGATTACTGTAACCATTTGTCAGTCATGTATCATGTGTACCAAGGAGTCGTTCGACTGCGAGGACATGGTTTAGGAGATATGCTAAAATCAGCCTTTTGTTCGGTGGGTCCCGTTTTCAAACCGATGGTGACACGGGGATTGCACGCCTTGAGAGATGCCGCGTTGAAGCAAGGCAAAGAATATCTCCAAAATGTCATCATTGACAAACAAAATCCCAAAGAAGCTTTCTTGAGAGCAGGCAAAAATGTCTTGCTTCAAACGGGAAAATAAATTTTGGGCCGACGAGAAACTCCTATAAATGACCTGGGCGCTGCCGAGTCAGGCATTCCTGCTTTCCTGATGCCACAGCAAGGACAAGGCAGAAAGAGACGACGAAAACACCCCTTCAGAGGACTTCACACTCTCAGAGTTAGAAAGGCTAAGAAAAGAAAAACCGTCCGAGACTTAGACGTTTCTGATTATTAAATCAGAGTAAGAAAGAAATCGATGCACCGAGAGTCTTGCGCCTGTTCCAAGTTGGAACTGGATCTGTTTGCCATGCCACCCACCATAATGACGATGCAAGAATCCCAATGGGTCGAATTTCATCCCGTCTCCTCTTTGACGGATTCAGCTCCCATCGAGTTTCAAATCAAAGAACAGCCTGACGATTACATCGATCTGAATAGCAGTTACTTGTATCTGAATCTGAAAGTGATGAAAACGGAGAACACCAATCCAGGAGCCAATGCTAGCGTAGTTCCCGTCAACAGCTTCATGCATTCCTTGTTCAGCGAAGTGGATTTGTACTTGAATAACAAACTGGTCAGCAGTAGCATGGATACTTACCCTTACCAAGCGTACCTGGAAAATCTCTTGATGTACGGAAAAGAGGCCAGGAACATTCATCTGGATGCTTGCGTGGTTTGGAAACCTGACACCTCAGGCGAGGACACTTTTAACGACACAGCTCTGACAGCCGATGACAATCCTTACAATGTGGGCTTTAACGACCGTCGAAGGAAAATCCAGCAAGGTCGTAGTTTAGAACTGATGGATCATTTGCATTTGGTTGCAAGACAAGTATTTGCTCAATGGAGTGGATATGCGCCTGAGACTAAATTGCAGCAGTGTCTCTTTCCATTTGATGGCTCATGCCAACGAGTACAAAACCGTCATCCAAGAAGCCAGACTTTACATGCGCGTGTAGAAGTGTTACGTAAAGCGGGAAACGACATCAGTCACATGTTGAGCAGAACGACCGCCAAGTAACCGATACGACGCGTGGGAGTGAAAACATTCGCCATTGCTGCTGGACTCCGATCCAAGATCGAAGATCATCTATTTCAAGGACAGTTACCCAAATGTTTAATCCTTGGCGTCGTCAGAAATGCATCCCTCAACGGAGCCCACGATCAAAATCCTTTCCAGTTTAAGCACTACAGAGTGTCCAAGATCAAAGTGAGTCGCGATGGCAAGACCTTGTGTACCAGACCCTTCAAACCTAACTTTACTCAGAAGAATTACTTGAGATCGTACTTGTCCCTGTACGAAGCTACTGGACAACTAGGAACCAACACCAGTCACTGCATTTCGTACGAAGATTATGTAGGAGGTTACACCTTGTGGGCTTTTTATTTCACTCCAGACCAAGGCAGCGACGAGGGACATTTCCACCCTATAAAATCTGGTCAACTGCGTGTGGAACTTCAGTTTGCAGAAGCTCTCGCCGAGATGGTGAACGTCATCCTGTATGCCGAATTCGATAATACGATAGAAATCAACAGTTTGAGAGAACTCATTCTAAGCTATTAGAAACTGTGGAAGACTGTAATCCCTCTTTGAACGGTAGACAATTTTTCGAAATTGGATGGGAGGATACTGTGAAAGCAGAACCACAAGACCAAGACGAAGAGGACTAGGTGGTCATGTCCAGATGGCCAGAATAAGAATAACATTTAGTGTCCTGTTTTGCCAAACACCTGGCGAATAAAATTACGGAATTGACCAAGAAAGATTGCTATGGATTGAAAACGATCATCCCAGTCAAATTCAACAATAAATGTTGATGATGAATCAAGAAGAACAATTGGACGAGTATCTGGACGACGCTTGGAGTCTCATCTCGGAAGAAGCAGTGTTGCATGAGTGGTAAAAGACTTGCGTAATCATTCCTGCCCTCCATTGTCTATTCTGGAAATCTATCGCATCGAGGCTCTCTTAGCCCAGAGTGAAGAGACGAAACAAAGAAACGGTTACTTGACAGAGATTTTCAAACAAAAGTCAGAATTGAATTGATGACTTATCATTACCTGTGGAAAAAAAAAACAAGAAAAAAATGGATACCTGAGAACTTTATTACCTTTGAACAACAGTTCGTACACTGCTTCTTGGAATCCTGTCGTGTGTGCTAAAGATGAACTACCTCACCGCAAACCTCAAGACCATCAAGCTTATGTCATCAACACGGACGACAGACATCTCCCAGGAACTGGTTGCCGTCTACTTCCCTCAAGAGGGTTGTGTGGAATATTTTGATTCGTATGGATTACCCACTTTGAAAGACGACATCATCGACTTTATGAGAAGAAATACCCAGACGAAACGATTCAATAACTTGAAATTACAAGGCACATATTCCATGGTGTGTGGACAATATTGTGTGTATTTTCTTCATCAACGCAGTCGTGGACAATCTTTAGAACATTTTGTGACTTATTTTGATCGTGACTCTTCTAGAAACGATGAGTAAGTAGATCGATGGTTTTGTGACCATTATGGCTATCTTTTGTCTTTAGCTAAGAAACGTAGTGTACATCAGTGGCCTCATGACTTCCATCAATGGAAATCTCTCACATGACTTCACAACGTTGTCAACCTTGTAAAAAAAGTTGGTTTAATGTTATTGTTAATTGTTAGTTAATTGTTTGTTAAATACAAAATGTTGTGTTTTGGAAAGGTGTTTGTCGTTTGTTTTCAAAACAGTTTATCATTACAAATGCTCTTTGACTTTCTCTCTGTCCCTCACCAAAACATTCGCCATCATAACGTTCCGACTCCACAAAAACCCTAGCAGGGATGTTTTCTATCGCGTCCGCGTTTGAACCATATAAAGAGGGGCGGTCTCCAGTCTAGCAATAGTCAAGTCATAGTCGCCAACCAATGGCGAGGGTCGTCTCTTATTGCTTGGTTGACACCTGGTGGCAATAGTCTGTAACTTTAAATAAGCTTGAGTGTGTGTTGGGTCTATACCATCTCAAGCAATGGCCCCTAGCTGGCGTTATTTGGCTGCACCTATATTCAGTCGATTCGCCAGCTAATTTAAATGAAAATCATGGGATAATTTAGCAATCCTCTTTGAGGATATTAAAGCCTGAGGGATGTGGCACTTTTTCCTTCCCCTTGGAATTTAACAGTATGCCATGCATACATTAACCAGAGGCACATGCACAGTATGTGCGCACGCCCCTATAATTTAAAAAATCAATCAATCAATCAGTCTGGCCATCCACTGTTGACTCGTCAACTTACGAAGATGCCTTCCAGACTATCCCAGCTGAACGAAGCTTACCTGAATTTACATCGTGTCAGGCTAAACCTGATACCGAAGCCTGAAGATATAGAGAATGTCAGGATGTTAGCAATAGCCCAAGACCTGACAGAAGAGGTCTTCAGAAAGGAAATCAAGAAAGAACAAGAAGAATGGACAGAGAAGTACAGACTTCAGAAGCAGAGAGAACAACAGCAGCAGCAGCAACAGCAGCAACAGGAACCGGACAGAGGCTTTGTCGACTGTCGAGTAGACACCAAGGAGTTCTCCTTCTCTTTCCGCAGAAGCAGACCGTATCGTATAGGAAAGCCTGCCGCCAGACGAGGACGCAATCTTAGACAGTAAAAAAAAATGATTGCCATCATTCCCCGTCAACACAAAAAACCCTTTTCAGGGCTACTCCAATACTCTCGAAAAGATATAATAATTCAATTGCCAAAAAATTTGTTGGTTTTTTTCAAAAAATAGAAGTGTGTCTATAAGCACTTTGTTTCTTTTGTCAGTAAAAATCCACATTTCATTTCTCTATCTTGTCCGATAGTATATGTCTGTGTTTGTAAGTACAACAAGTCAACGTAAGTGTTTCTTTTAGGTCCGCTCGTTCCATGTTCTTTTGGTTATGATATGGGCAAGTTTTGGTGCCAGGGGATGTTTTCCTTCACGTTCGTGCTCCACGGATATAAAGCGGAGCGCTCGTCAGTCTGGCTACCAACGTTGACCAGTCAACATTCAAAATGAATAGTAGAATCACAAAACTGTTGGAGCTCCAGATGTACCTAGAGTATGCTAGGAGACTCTAGAACGAACTAGCCATGGAGGCAATCCAAGAAGAAGTTAGAATTTAAGAGGAGGAATAGGAAAGGAAGAAAGAAAAAGAGGAAAAGAGAAGAACAATTTATACACACATACATACATACATGCATACATCAAAAATACATACATACATACATACATACATACATGCATGCATGCAAGCATGAACGCAAGCACGCACACACACATACATACATACATACATACATACATACATACATACATAAATACATACATACATACATACATACATACATACATACATACACACTGTACAGCAGATTACTCCCAGTACTACAATACGAGCAATGAAGTTCAACGAACCGAATACACATGAAATGACCATAGATACATTTATTAGATTATTACCATGGTTTATTTCTTGACATGAATCTTAAATATTCAATTATATTCCATACGTTTGCAAATTGGAGTATTTTTTAAAGCGAAACAAACTTACACAAGTAACATTTTAAAATTTTGATGTAATAATATGATTTATTTCACACAGCTTTTGTGAGGCCGGCTTGATCTAGTTTGATCGGGTAATAACACTTGTCAAACATTACTGTTACGTATCGGCTCGTTTAAAGTAACACAAAGAAAGAGTGACTACAACAAGCTTTGTAAATTTTAACAAAAATAATTTATTTCCCTAGAAAACACGGTGAAAAGGTAAATATATGAAACAAGACTTACGATTTACGAAGTAGATCCAAAAATTTGTTTTAAAATTGTGAAAACACTTAAGTCCTATGAATAAACAGTTCTAATTTAATATAGTCTGAATCTCAGTTCCGTTCCAAGATGGCGGATGATGACGTCAGACGAAGGCTAACACAAAATGTCCAGAATTTTCACTGTGAATCACAAATTGCATTGTTCTGCTCCAATTTAGAAATAATTTCAACACATGTCTTTGTCCAAAGAGAGTAGGGTTGTTCTCCAGGGAAAATAATTATTTAGAAAGTAGATAAAGTACAGCTACCACCACTAACAATGCACATGTTGTTCTACATACGTACGAACGAACAACTCTTTCCAGCACAGGAATACCTTTCCCTTAAGGTATTAGAAACTCTACAAGATGTTATGATGTGACTCTCAACTATGACTGACTACGACTATGACTGAATATTTCTTCTTACAGGTAACTGAGCATTTAAAACAAGCTAATAGGTCATTTCATGTACACATGCATGAAATACACGTGTGATTTCGAAGTCACACCTGGGCATTACAAAAGCGTAAACAAGTATAATTAGTAATGACGTAGTCACAGCCAATCATTTACACGGCTTTTCCCGACTGTTTACTTGCAACGACAAACTACCATACAAAACTCGTGCTTACACGAGTCACATTTACGTTTTAAATAAATACGATGCTTTTAACAAACTATTAGACCCATGCAAACATAATCATCATCATAATAATAACTACATTTAGTGATGTAAAAATAAAATAAAAATGAAACAAAGAATTAGAAGAATTTAAATTTTAACACATATGTAATTTAACTACAGGGTCGTAACATTACAAACTAAATGACCACTATAACAAAAGTGATTATCAATGCTACTTACTGGTTACGTGTTCTTCAAAGACAGTGTAAGTTGTGTTTGTCGTGTTTTACACAAACGTTTTAAGACTAGCAGAATCTAATTGAATACAGCAAACATTCAAATTCAATAATATTTTGCATTTTTGTTTATAGAGAATATCAGCGAGGAGTTTTTACCGCTGAGTCACCATTACTGAAGGGCACTATTAAGGTGGTTACTGAAGGGCACTATTAGCGGGATTACTGAAGGGCACTATTGGGGGCATAGGTCAAGGGGGATCACGTGACCCCTTGGAAATCATATATATATATATATATATATATATATATATATATATATATATATATATATATATATATATATATATATATATATAATATTTCCGTCAAATTTAATCATGCAAATGAAGCTGAAAATATGTCACAACATTCTGTTCAAAACGCTTAGCAATTAATAGCTTTAGTTTCAGACTTCTTGCTATACTAACTCACCCGGCTGTGATTGACAGACCCCCTCCCCCAACCGCAAAAAATCCTGCGGCCGTCTATGATTGGGAAGTTACTGAAGGGCACTATTAAGGGGACTTGTGAAGAGCACTATTGTGAGGTTACTGAAGGGCACTATTAATGGGTTACTGAAGGACACTATTTGGGGGGTTAATAAAAGGCACTATTCGGGGGTTACTGAAGGGCACTGTTAAAGTGGTTACTGAAGGGCACTATGGGAGTTTAATGAAGGGTACTGTTGGAGGGGTTACTGAAGGGCACTATTGGGGGGAACTGAAGGACACCATTGCGGGGGTTACTAAAGGGCATTATTGGAGGGGTTACTGAAGGGCACTGTTAGGGGGTTACTGAAGGACACTATTGGGGGGTACTGAAAGAAATTATTAGGGGGTTTACTGGAGGGCATTATTTGGGCTACTGAAGGGAACTATTGGGTGGGTAATGAAAGGTACTATTTAGGTGGGTTACTGAAGGGCAGTGTTAAGGGGTTACTGCAGGGCACTATTGGGGGGCTACTGAAGGGCACTATTGGAGGCTACTGAAGGGAACTATTATGGTGTGTTTGAATGACCAAGCATTGCTATGTAGCCTATCAACGACGGCTGAACCGAACAACTGAAAGAATATCTGTACCAAAGAATTTCGGAAGAGTAAGTTGGGTTGAATAATCTTATCTTTTATTTAATTTTCGCATCATCACACTGCTATGGAGAAATTTTAGTTTTCCGAGCTACTTGAATCGTGTCAAGCAAAATCGCTCGAATTGTTTCAAGAATTATTAATAACCCAGAATATTTGTCTTTGAATAAACTTAATATTCAAAAAGATATAGAGAGAGGCAGAGTATATAAATACAGTTAATTCTTGTAAGACGATAAAGCAATGAGCAGTTTCAAACTGAACTTTTTGATTCAAGCAACTATAATGAAATTCTAAATTGGCACGGAGATGGAACGGAGGGTTTTTTTTGGGGGGGGGTTAATAAAAAAAATCAGCAATTTAAGGATTCCATGGTTTACATATAGTGCATATAACAGTAAACTCTACAACTTGTAGGCTGTTTTCACTTGCACATATCTGTGGTTCTCTACAAGCTTTAAACACGTCGGATAACTACGCTACTGTAAAACGCCAGGGGTCCAATAACGCCACATGACTGAGCGAGAAAAACAGTGTTGAACATCTGCTTGAGGTTGGCTTGATGTCGATGTTTCTATTATTTCCACGGACAGTGGTTGAAAATTGAGTGGTACTAAGACTTGCTAATAGCACAACTATCATTATTGTAATTAAACTAACAACCACACTTTCATGAAACTCTTACTTAATACATGTATGGTTCTTCTTGCTTTACATCTGTATGATTTATCAGGACGTTTTCCTAAGCAATAGACCGGTATTTGGTGCCACGTACTATTCGTGTAATACACATAATTATTTCTATCTCAAATTGCCTAAAGTTTACATGAGAACTGTACCGCGGATTCCTTATATGAAGTAATTTGGTAGGGACCATTCCACGAAATGAATTCATGCTACGATAAAGTACAAGTTTTAGAATAAATAATTGAAGAGTTGCTTGATTAGAGAAACATCTCCCTTGCATACATTCCACGTAATCAAGAAAACAATCACTAAAATGGAACAAATCTACAAAGGTAGATGTAAATACAAACGATATATACCTTTGGCTTCTTAGTACTTTGTAATAGTTTGATGTTTAAGAAATAGCGGTAATTTATAACTGTGTTTAAATGGAGTTAATACATAAAAGATGACGATTAAAATAAAACAATATTGTGACCTTTCCTGCAAATGTATTTTTCCCCATACCATCCCTCGTATCTTTAACTTCTAAGTTTGCAGCTATGAAAACAAATTCATCAAACAATTTACTTTCTGTAGGTGGTGGATAATCTGGGGAGATGGAAACAAAAATTTACATTCCCTCCCAAAATCAATCGGTAATGTGTTCATCATTAGGTTTGCGGTTGATAACTTTTTTCAAAACGAATGCATTGTCAACAAAATCACTTAATCATGCAGTTCGACTTCAATAATCTTTTGAGAAACCCTGTTTGGGGTCGGCTATTAAGAGCATTCTGGCACGTGTATGTTACATGTAACATATGCAATATTCAGTCGTAATATTGGACGTCATCACAGATACACGAGTCGCCTTATGGCGTATTGCTGCAAACATAACTTTTCGTTTAAATTTGGACATAACAAATTTACAAGATGCGTCAGAAAAGGGAAAATTGTAGCACTCTCACACATCGCCGATAATACCAAATTCCCACTCTCTCACATCGCCTGTACTTCCAAATTACCACTCTCACGCATCGCTGATAATACCAAATTACCACTCTCACACATCACCTATACTTCCAAATTACCACTCCCACACATCGCCAATACTATGAAGTTACCATTCGCATACATCGCCGATAATAACAAATTCAGCACCATACTACTACAGCGTGAGCAATCGCTTCACGCTTGGTTTTACTAAGCCTCGAGTTAATTATTGGTGGACTGTGCATGTTCCCCTGACCATAGGACCGTTTAATGTACATCTTGAAAAGCATGCAGATATGACGAACGATGTTTTGATAATCATCATAGGCTTTGAAGAGGATGTTATCTTATTTGCCCAAATGTAGAATCCATCCCACATCCCCCAACCACACAGCCCACCCACAAACACCGATCCCTTGTTGACTCGACTCATACTTTAGATTGATCTTTATAGGGAGAGCCAAAAAGACTGGTCATGTCATAATATCATTTGGTAAATGTGTTGTCATTAAAAGGTCTTGTCATAACATCATTTCGTAAATATGTTGCCATAAAAGGTTATGTCATAAAATCATATGGTCAATGTGTTGCCATTAAAAGGTCATGTCGCAATACCATTTGGTAAATGTGTTGCCATAAAAAAGGTTATGTCATAACATCATTTGGCAAATGTGTTGCCATTAAAAGATCATGTCATTATATCGTTTAGTAAATGTGTTGCCATATAAAGGTTATGTCATAACATCATTTGGTACAGAAGTTGCGCGTGTAATCAGCTTTAATACTTACAAAGCCCCAAACATCAGAATACACAATAACATAGGTAACATAATTGACGCAGTCATTGATTATTTTACACTGATTTCTGTCTTTTTCTAACGTTATGAATGTAACCTAGTATGTTTGATTTCGGTCTTTTTCTAACGTTATGAATATAACCTGGTACCTTCACAAGGTGGCAATTTACGTTTTGATGATGCTGCTATACCAAAAAGTATTCACATTCAGTAACGTCTCCAAGCTTTACACGGGTGTAATGATGAACCTCATTGATACAGACCGATATATCTTGCAACACAGAATTCCTAATCTGACTCCGAGGTA
This sequence comes from Megalonaias nervosa, assembly GCA_016617855.1. Taxonomy (NCBI): domain Eukaryota; kingdom Metazoa; phylum Mollusca; class Bivalvia; order Unionida; family Unionidae; genus Megalonaias; species Megalonaias nervosa. Next base: position 19,534 of record JAECUM010029286.1, on the reverse strand, counting down.
AAAATGAAGACGAGATAACAAACCATATTAAGGATGATTTTGGTGGCCTTTGTTTTCATAGGATTCATGACATCAAATATATTTGGCATCACAAAATAACTGACTATGCAGAACATGTAGCAAGACATGCAGCCACCATGATGAAGATAGGAGTATTCATGTAGAAGATATAGCAATACATGCAGCCACCTTGATAAAGACTGGAGTGTTCATGCAGAAGATATAGCAAGACACGCAGCCACCTTGATGAAGACTGGAATATTGATGCAGAAGACATAGCAAGACATGCAGCCACCTTGATGACAACTGGCGTATTCATGCAGAAGATATAGCAAAACATGCAGCCACCTTGATGAAGACTGGCTTGTTCACGCAGAAGATATAATAAGACATGCTGCCACCTTGATGAAGATTAGCGTGTTCATGCAGAAAATATAGCAAGACATGCAGCCACCTTGATGAAGACTGGCATATTCAATGCTAAACTCAAACAATATTTCATCTTTATATCCTTTAGGAAATAAAGTTATGACAATTAGATTTATGTGACACTGTACATTTACTTCATTTGTAAATATATTTTATTGTTAAATTATTACTGCAAAAAGAGAATATAAGAATGTTAGTCAGAAATACGAATAACACAAAGACACATATTTCATAGCATGCAATTCTGTATCAAAGACTCGGGGAGAATGTAAATTTTTGTTAACTGTGTCAAAGACTGAGGGTCCGATTTCTGATATTGAAGCAAAGAAAACCATTTAATCCATCAAGGAAAAATTGGAATGTCTACATCGATGTTTGGAAGGTCGTCAAGATTTTGACAGGTTTGCTCTACTACTGTCTAAGATTAATTCTTCTCAAAAGTCTTTCCAAACTATGCATATGTTTGTTTTGTGTGTATTTTTTTATTTTATCTTGTTTTGATTTTGCTGGGGGGAGGGGAAGGGGGCGGTGCGGGAGGCATTCATAAGCGATATACATCAATCAGAGTAACGCCAGGTTTCGTAACCATTCGCTCCATTGATCGTTGCCTAATGCTAGTGAAAATTGTTCTCTTGTGAGTCAATCGTCTAGCGTGGCACACAGTTCCTTTGTCTTTGTTAATCTAAATGAAATTGGTTCGTCTCACTAAACAATGATCCTAATGTATTTCTTTATGTCGAACTAAAAGTACTTCTCTCCAAATCATCTCCATGCAGTCATCTTTGCCAGCACCAACAGCTATTAAATCGAAATCTTTGCCTTTAGAAAATGCATCAAGAGCGAAACTGTCATCAAGGGTCATATTTCTGGAAATATCAGTGTAAGTAATACTTGGCAATGTTTGTGGAAGTAACCCGAACAGATATACGTCATCAACCGGGATGTACTGCGCGCCTTCTGACATACGCGCAAGTTCTGGGACAAGGTCAGAGGTCATGAGAACGAAGTAACCTGTACAAAAACGCGGAAGGTGTGTACGTTGAGGAAATATATGCTCAGGAAGATACCATTTGCTCCCTTTGTCCCTAAATATGGAACTTGTATTTTCTTCCTTAACAGCACAAACAATATTTCTGGTTTTATTCCCTATCGATGGCACAAGCCCGTGTACTACTTTGAACATATCAACAAAAATGTCATCGTCTACTTTTAAGACAAACTTCGCTTTTCGACAGTTTTGATATAACCATTTCAAGGCAAGAATACTTTTCAGTGTAAGATTGTAAAACGTGTCCAAAAAATCTCCTTGTACAATATCTTTATGAATGAGATTTTCATTGTTGATTTTTACCTGATCTGTCCTATTAATTGGTTTTCCAAGAATAAACACAGATTTCATGATAATGCCTGGAGGCAACTTAGCACCAAGCCAAGTTTCCCTTATGGAACGTCGCCTCTCAACATTGGTCCAGTGACTTTGAATATAAACAATGAAATTAATACGTTTTTCAGCACAAATGTCTCCATTCTTGATCAGAAATCTTGTGAAGGTGTTAATGTTTTCCTGTGTGTAGTTTACAGCTTTGTCTTTGTCTGGACTGATGGTCGTGGTAACTTTTAACCGCGAAGTCAGAGGCTTGTTTTCGTGCAGCTGAACATCACTGGATATTATGCTGTGTAATGATACAGAACTTCTGTTGATTTGAAAGTCACTAGACGTTGTGATCTGTAATGTTGTAGACCCTTTGCCGACCTGTAAGTCACTGGATAATATGCTGTGTAAAGATGTAGATTCTTTGTTCAGCTGAAAGTCACTGGACGCTGTGCTGCGGAATGACTTAGACCCTTTGTTCAACTGAAATTCACCGGATGCTATGTTGTGGAATCCCGTAGACCCCTTTTTCAGTATAAATGTTCCCAGAAATACGAAAATCATGCAGAAGAAAATTATAGCATAAAATGCTAATCGCTCTATGCGACGGGTGCCACGTGTTCTTCTACAACACAACATTGTGCATTGCTTTATGATGATTGATACTTCATAAAAAAAACATTATTAAATTCAATATTGAAATTATGACAAATGGTTGATGTTTTAGGCTACATTAACTCATTGGCTCAGTATTATTAACTCTAAGAGCTACATGATGAAGTAGCCATCGAGACAACATTCGAAACTGAAGTGTTCCAGTAACAAGCAGGTATTCCTGATTCTTAGCACTCAGTCTTATGAAACATTCTTAGCACTTACATAGCATTATGAAATAGTATTGGCACTAACAGAGCATCATGAAACATGGATGGCAATCACAGAGCATCATGAAACATGAATGGCAATCACAGAGCATCATGAAACATTCTTATATTATTGATTCGTATTTTCAGGGAGAATCTTCCATCAGTAATGAATTAGTTGAAAAATATTAATGAGAATGATAAAAGAAAGTTTTGACACAAAAAACTAATACGTCGTCACATGAGGAAACCTTCGGTTTTCTCTCATCATTTGCCAACAGCTGGAATCACATATAAATTTCAGTCCGGTGCTGATTCTAGATCTTCGAATATCCAAATATTCTTTTGTGCAGCATTTGCGATTTTCCTGCTTTCACAACAAAAGGAGTGTAGATTTCTCTTGTAGTGTTCTGGCTTTGATGCAGTTACTGTCACTGAGGTTTTGTCCTGAAAATACAATATTTGTCTTCCAGATATCGTAATTAGACGTTATCATCTATCAAACGAAGGTAATCAAGACTAGTCAGAAATTGGATGAACGAGTAACATCTTGACGTGTGTGTATGTGTGTGTGTGTGTGTTTGTGTGCGTGTGTGTTTGTGTGTGTGTATGTGTGCGTCAAATAATGACTTATTACCAAATATTTTCAGAGTTTCAACCCTAATGGTAAGCTACAATAGCACATGCCACCATGAAGTGAATAATTAATTACATGGGAATCAGTCCAGAAGACACGCACTACATGCCCTCCATTTAAATTAGTGATATACTTATTCATTTCTTTCCCATTGAAAATTGCATTTGTTACTGCATGGAAATCATGTATTTAGTTATTTGTTGTTTGCATCTTTTTCCTAAATTTTCATGACGCTCAATTATTAGTGTTTTAATTTTTATTTTTTTTTTAAAAACAAAACGCCTTTTAAACTTGCAAACTAGCAGCAGGGAGAGTGAACAGACCATTTTTGTTGGAGACCTAATTTATGAAAAATAAAACTTCCTACGAAAATGAAATCTCAAGGTCAAATAACGTTAAACCAAAACCTCTGTCAGGCCATGAGATTTCTCTAATTGGGTTAGCTCATTTTGTTACATCATCACTGACGCGCGTTTTTATTTTATGGTGTGTTTCGTTTACGTGCTGGTCACTCAACGCTGGTCGTTCACCCTCCCTGCTGCTATAATTAACCAAAAATTTTATCTAGACCTATACGATATCTACATCTTGGGTCATGTAAATTTATCGTTATAAATCCGAACGGAACAGCTTGTGCTTTTGAAAAGAAGTTTTTAAATTTAATCATGTCCATGTCCCCTGAACACCAAGTATAATACATATTTTGTAAAGTATAATTATCTACTCCATTAAACACAATTAAGATATTACAATTATCTCTGATCACTTTTGGAATTTGTGTGTATTTCTGAGTTAAATAAATCACGTCTGTATTTTTGTGACGGCCTCGCGAAAATATCCGAGCTGGATTTGATTGTTTGTCCAGCATTACATCATCGTATACTACGAGATTATTGATACATCCATCAAGATCATCTATAGATGGAGTTTCATTGATATCGGTAATAAAATCAATAACATCATTATCTTTATCAGGACACGTCAGCGACTTTGCGTTTTCATTAAAATCTTTAAATACTTCGTAACAACGTTGAATATCTGCAGATGGTGCTACTGAATATAATTTATCCCACTTGAGCCATCGCATTATCAGATTAAGTAATACTTGCGTTTAACCAGACCCAGATGGGCAAAGTATAATTGCTCTGATGGAATTTGATAGCGCTGGATGATGTTTGACTGGCTCTTGTTTTCGTGTCGCTGAGAAGTCAATTATATCCATATAATAATAATATGGATTTATATTGTGTTCGATGTAGAGCACCCACCCATACCAGTGGATTAACAAAATAATAACAAAAATAACAGGCACGTACTTACAGGCAAGTGTGTGAAATGTGGTACAAAAAAAATACAAATTTATTTCATCGACAAAGACAGGTGGAGATATCGCTGCTTCGTTAGGTAAATTACCAGGAGCTCCATGGGCAAAGTATCCTGGTGAGAAACAAATACCTGGATATAATTATTGTGGTCCAGGAACCCGACTTGATATTCGACTTGACGAACGAGATCAACCAAGACCTGGAGAGTATCCAATAAAAGCGATTGATCAAGCATGTCACGTTCATGATGTCGCGTATAAAAATCCAAATTTACAACAACGACATATTGCAGATGTAAAGCTGATTCACGCATTAAATTCCATAAAAAATAAATCTCTCAGAGAAAAACTTGCTAGCTTCCTAGTAAAATCTGCTATGAAAGGTAAACTAGTACTAGGGGCTGGTAATTAAATTATATAACTATTATAATGGAATCTGTTTATTATAGCCCAAGAGGATATTGGAGAGGCAAAGCAGCAATTAGTAAACTTGATTCGGATATTTATTTTTTATTTTTTTTTTTTTTTGTTTTACGATGACGCATTATGAGCTTATATACAGATTTATACTTAAAACCTCATTTTGCAAATCCAGAATGCGTCCTATTTGGTCTGTAAGTTTGAAATGTATCCTTGATAATAACGGATTATGTTCATGCAGATAAACGGGGTTAATTGGTTCTGATACAATTAAATACCCAGGCGGCACTTGAGGGCTAAATGAATATAATATATATCCTTGCTGGGCCTGGCTAGACTTTGAAAGATCTACTTGATAGCTGCCATCAGTTACATCACATACTAGATTGACTGCGATCGTTGATGTTATATTAACATTACCAGGTGATATATGACGGCCTCCACCGTATGGATCGTTATTATGTTTAAGAATACCCGGTGGCGGGGCTATTTTTTTCCATGATTCAATTACTCCGGGAAAATGTTCTTCAATAAGATCAGTGATTGATCTGTTCATATCGGTATTGTCAAATCCTGGCATTATATATGTTTTTAATTGTTTTTCTGTTATTTTGTAATGTTTAATAAACAAATCTTTCATTATATCCCAGTCTAAATCACGATCAAAATCGTCTATAAGACCCCTACGCTCTCTTACAGCGTGTACAATTATATCATTAATAAGTCTTAAATCTTTCACAACAATGTTTGAATGTTTTATTGTTTCAATTATCTGTTGGTTTACCTCTTCGCTGTAATATTGTAATAAAGAAGAAAATAAATTTCGCAGTGTATTAATGGATTGTTCGTCCTCGAGTTTAATTTGGTCGGACCATAATTTAAAATTTTCTTCATTAATGTGAAGTTTTCCATTAACAGATTTATGTAAGTGTTTTCTTAGAATATATAATTTTCTACCATAGAGCTCTTGATAAAGTTTAAATATATCAACGGGTACCCACGGAAACTTACATAGATATTCTGGATCTTTTATATATTTTTTTTCGCTTGTCTTAAATTCTTCTCGTTTTGGTTCTGGAATTCCATTATAAACGAGGGGAACATCAGACCATCCTAACACGGATCTGATAGAACTTTGATAAATATCTACAACATAATCGGTAGAATTTATTTCAATCGTCGCTGATAATGTTGGTTTGTAAACAGTAATTGCTATCTTGGATTCTTTTCCTGTAATAGATTTAATTCTACGTTGGAACTCATCATTAATCTGTTCTATTTGATAACTACCCGTTGAAATTCCAACAACTTGCCAATCAGGAGTTCCATCAGGTTTATTCTTATTTGCAAACACAAGCGAATTGTTTGCTGGTAGGCCACCAAACGATTTTGATCTAATATTTGGCCAGCTATGATAAACTCGTAATTGTGCTAGCGCTATTTCTTTTGCTGAAATTACAGTTGGAAAGTTAAGGCTAAATTCTGGACTGGTTGAACTTAATGATATCATTGTAGTTTTTATATGCGTAGTATTAGCGATGATCTGTTGTAATAGTTCGCGCGATCTTTGATCTGACATTATTATTAATGTTATTATTTTAAATCGGGAACTTCTTGATCATTTATTTTTTCGCCTTGGCTATTGTCAAGGAATGCTTCATTATAAATTTTCATTATCGTTGTGGACTCCTCATCGGATATTTTACCATCACTGAGATACCACGTAAGATACGACGATAGTTTAATGCATGCAGACACCGACGTGTGTAGTTTTATTATATACTCGTGTAATTTTGTGTTTGTACATGTAGCTATCTTTTTTGCGATAATACTGAGAATACCTGCGCATGTTGTTGCCGTTGAAACGACAATTGTTACAACTGCAGGTGCTGTCATTGTTATTGTTGATAGCAATACACCCGCGGACGCGATGATAGGAGAAACTGAATAAACAATTATATCAATGATGACCACACGCCTGCGATATTTTCTTAATTTTACTGTATAATTGTCAACGATATTTTTTAGTTTGGTCTGACACTCACATACTTGATTGTATCTGTAACGATCCACGTCAATGTGGGACTGGGGTACTTGGGTTTGATTCATTATAATCAAGTCATTTAATTAAATAATTAATTGAGGAGTTTCAGCTACAAATTCCAGACACCACCAGTAAGACACCGGGGTTAATTTTTTGTCAGATGGTTCCAGTATAAATTCTTCTTTGACATCTTTATTTAATATAATAGATACAGTTCCAGAAAAAACATCGATTGAATGACGCCATGGAAATGTAGTAAATATCCTAAATGTTTCTTTACTGAAGCAGTCTGTACACGCCAGTTACCTCTGCGGTATATTTGATGGTGTTATTTTGTGGTGTCCATGTTGCTGATTCTGATGCTACTGTGTTAACCACATTGATGATCTGCTTGTGAGGAATTTTAATCAGATTCGTTTTTTCAACGATATTGGGGAGTCCACTAACAATATCGTTGATTTTTGTGTTAATGTCAGCAAGTTTAATATCTACAACCACTGGATTACCCCAAAAATTCATATACAGATCTGTTTATGTTTCTACGAAAATTCAAGAATGTTTGTACGTGATTGGAAAAATCAGTTTTGAATGCGATCGTTTCATCGTTGATTGTTGTTAATGATGTCACCGTCGGAATGTTGCTATCGTCGACGTATTTGTTTGTTGCAGCGTCGAAATATGATTCTGGTGTTCTGAAATTATTAATACCATTATTATTCATGTTGAGAAATGCACGCATTATACCACCGTTGACTAACACAAACTTAGATTCTTGATCATCGACGTATTTTGTTTGTTGCTGCGTCTGTATCTGTGGCTGGGTTTCCAAGGTATGTAATTTTATTTTGATTCATGATAATGTAACCATTGAATGAATCACCAGCTTTTTTGATATAATCGTTAACTGACTTACCGGAATCTTGTATTTTACGTTGATCAGCAAAAGTAACGATATTATTAACAACCGCAGTGGGAATTGGTATAAGTACATCTGACAGTTGTATATTACTTGTCTTTAATCGTCCTTGTTTATCCTGAAAAACAACAACTTCATTTTGATCCACACTTGTGATATTTAATAAATCATCGATTTCATTTGTGAGCTGATCAAGAGTTGCATATTTAGATAAGTCACCTTGCTGAGCTTTACGAGAAGATCTTCCATAAATATCTACCATTATATTTACTAATGTCTGTTTAAAACGTTTGTGCGCGGCTATGCCTGGTGTTGGTTTATTCGTGTACGACTTTATGAGGTGGTTTTCCTGGCGGTGCCAGTGAAATTGCATCGAGTACAGCGAGGGTTTCACAGCCACATCCTGGTGGATCTGTTAAATTTTGTGTTGGTAATGTTGAATACCATACTGTATATCACCAGCTAAATTACTATATCGTAAAAATTATTTTGGTGCTTCCAGTCCATATGAATCGAAATAAACAATTCCAACTGGATCAATCGCGCATGCAACCCAATGAGTACCTGAGCCAGAGTTTTTATCGAGATTAATAATACCAGTTTCAATATTGTTTGGTTGTTTTGGTAATTGATCACGCATAAAACACCTCTGAAGTTGTGTATGTTCAGTTGCTTAGCAGCATCAAGTAAATCAAAATTGGACATAGAAAGAATCATCAAACTATCCCGGGAAGTCTTAGACCTTTTCCGTACCAGTGAGGAGTTCCTGGAAGTCTTAGACTTTTTCCCTTTTTTTTTTGGAGGTTTTTATTCCGTGACCTGTTGTTTTCTTTAATGCCATTGCAGCAGCAGTTCCAACAGCACCTAATGCAGCTGCTTTTGCAACAGCTGGGGCTGCAGCGGTTATTATCGCTGGTAACGCGGCAAGAAGTTGAAATATACCACCCGTTTTAGCGATGTCTTTAATGGCATTCGCAGATAGATTAAGTCGTATGCCAGTCTTTGATTGTTTGGCTTCATTGAAGTGCCTATGCTGGCGTTCTGATAATGATAGTTTATTCGGACCACCTGCGATTTGTTCTCGCTTTAGTGATATTTTTACCGCACAATTATTTTTTGATGATGATTGTAGCTTTTTAATCTGACCAGGAGTCAGACTAACATTAACATGTTGATATGACATTTATAATTATCTTCCTGATTTTAAATCAGGGATTTAATTACATGTTTGGAAAATATTTACATATTTTCTACTGGGGCATCAACGACTCTCATTTGTCTACCAACACCTTCAAGTAACATTGATTTATCGCCGAGTATAACAGCAATTGCTCTGTAATTAGCAATAGCTCCTATTGTCACACGAGCTCGAAAGTGTATATCAACGACAGATTGTCTGAACAAATCCAGATGTTCCAGTGAAATGTAATAGATCGGATACAACGTTGTAAAATCCAGCTGAGATATTTGTAAACCGGAATCAACATTTTGATCACGCCCCATAAATGCCATTAAACGATGATATGCACGTGCTACATTATTTTGATCGAAATTCAGTAATATATCCTCGGAGGGTTCTTGATGTTCGTTTATTCTCAGTGAAACCTCGGAAACACCGAGTTTGTCAAATATCATCATACTATGTATTTGTGAGTTTACTCGTGCAGCATCTTGGAGCGCAATAAATATATGTCGCGGTGAGGATATACCTTGCTGTGATGTTATTTGCCAAGTAAATAAACCATTAACAGTGCTTTGCACAGCATCTGTGGTCATCGTCAACCATGACAACGTTAATTTACCACCTTGATCCATGAAAGAAAATAACCGTTGTTCTTCGGCGATCGACGGAGTCATTGTTGGCATCCACAACGAAAGTTTTGTTAGTATTACTTTACCTGCTTCACTGAGAGGGCGCCAAATTGCATCATCATCGGTAGCTTTTCGTACGAGTACAATTGCATGTTTAGCTCCGAAAATAACTTTTCTGACATTTCTGCAAAATCCAAAGATATGTGACAGTGGAATTACACATGAAAATCTTCTATTTCCATCTTTCAGCATTGATCTACGTACTGTAAATCCTAAATTAAATTCTGGATTTGGAAAAGGTAAATCTTCAATTTCAGCAGCAACAGGAGGAACAGCTCGATTATTGGGCCGTCGAAGAACTTGATTTCTACTGTCAGAATAATCAGAAGTGTCCTTAGCAAACATCATTGATGGACTTGCTGATCTTGAATAATCGTCACTGTATCTTGCAAGGCCAAGTATTGTCGTGGCAACGTCAACGTCTTTCTGAATTGATTCAATATTTTTTCCGTCAATCATGTACGTAGCGCTGTCGAACGATGCCATGATGCCATTATTAACAAAACCAACTCTAACGTCAGCTCGATATGCTACTGGTGCTGCAAGATTAGCGATAATTAAAATTTCACCTTCTACTTCAATGAATGCTTCAGCGGGTAAGAAATATTTTCTTGTATCCTGAACTTGCAGTTCAATTCTTCCACGCTGATCTGGCTGTCGTGCGTCATAAGAATAATACTGATAATCGCATACAGATTCATTTTTGAGTACTGGTGCATCCATGTCATATGCGGGATCAGATATACGCTTAAACATCTTTATTATTATCGTGTTCGTCTAACACGAAGACCACTTCCAGCTATTAGACTAGCGGTTATATTTTTTTCTTTTTCTGACATCGGTACACCAGCTAACTCTGCTAGTTTTTGATTAGCAGCTTGATTTATTATTTTACTAACATTTGCGGGCGTCACTTACGTGCTGGCCAGTTTCACTGACGGCTGAGGTTTTCGTCGTATTAATCGTGCTAGTCTCTCCTTGATTGCTGAGAATGCTTTGCTAGCAACTTCACCAACAGCGCCAATACCTTTTTCACGAACAACGTCAATAGCTTTCATTCCTAGTTGCTTTGCAAGCGGTATTGCTTTTGGGGCTATCCTTCTCAATAGACCTTGAACAACATCACCTAGTCCATCTCCGCAGATCGTTTTGTATACTGGTAATCGTGAATTTATTACACTGACCATGGTTGCTCCACGTTGAGTATTATGTATGATCATCTTATTATAGTCATTGCATCGAATTACATACTCAATCACTGTGATAATCATCGGCGATTTCATTAATAAAGGACCGATACACATTAATATTCATGATACTGCCTGTAAATAATCTTTTACAAATATTAACTGCTTCATTAATGATTTCTGAGGAATTATTACCAGCTCGTTTTCCTCCAATGAGAATTTCTAGTCGTTCAACATCGGCAAGGACGTTATTGGGACAAATAATCAGACCACTTCCTCGAGTAGTAAGACCACTTCCAGTGGCACCATAATCAGGTGATGATTGTCTCCACAGTCGAGATTTCTGCTTTTTTGATGATATAACTGGTGTTCCAACAACTTTTTTTATTTCATTAACTTTATTTTTAAAATCATGATATTCTTTTTTATATTTTTTACTGATTTGTGGAATATTCTCGTACTCACGAAATACCCTAGCAGCCCACTCGTTTTCTGAAGTGTTATAAAACTCTGGTTTTAGAAGATTATGCCGAATCTGATATCCCGCCGCAGCAACCTTAACAGGATCATTTATAACTTCTATATAGCCTTGTTGAGTAAAATACCGAATTTTTAATTCTGGTTTAGAAAGGTCCTCGACAATATTTTTAACATCTTGAATTTCAGCACGTATTTTTTCGGCAGACTCCATAGCTTCCTTAATTTGGTTTGGTAATGCTCCGATAACCTCTTGTGTTGCAGTTGTAGCCTCAGCGGTTTTCTCCAACGCGGGAAGAAGACCACTAGTAGTTTTTGTAACAGGTATAAATAACTGTTCTGCACCTTCTGCAAATTCCACCTGAGACTCCTGACGTTCTTGTAGTTGTTGTTTGACAGAATCACGGATGGGTAGATATTTTTTAATTGCCTCTAGTCGCTCTCGCGCTAGTTTAGCTGTATGAGATTTCATTATTGATATAACAATGATTTAATTATAGCAGCATGGAGGGTGAACGACCAGCGTTGAGTGACCAACACGTAAACGAAACATACCATAAAATAAAAACGCGCGTCAGTGATGATGTAAGAAAATGAGCTCACCCGATTAGAGAACTCTCATGGCCTGACAGAGGTTTTGGTTTAACATTATTTGACCTTGAGATTTCATTTTCGTAGGAAGTTTTATTTTTCATAAATAAGGTCTCCAGCAAAATGGTCTGTTCACCCTCCCTGCTGCTGATATATAGACATGTAGATTTAAGGTGATTACTAATGTTAAAACTAAATATATAATTCAGACGTTTGTTCAAGTGATTCAGCTCAAACTTACGTATACAAATAAGTCATCAATGTCTTTTTTATGTTATTTAGTTCTTTGTTTTAATCAATTATATTTTACTATGCGAAAAGAGGTATTGTTTGCTAATTCCAATGAAACTAATCCATCAATTGTAATTCTTGTCTTATTTTATCACACAGAAAGCCTCGAAAAAGTTATGGCTATGTAGTTACCCTGTCCGCTTCGTGATGACAACGACTTGCCCTAAAATCGATCCCAGACAAGGACTGGCAGACCTCAATTGCAGATTTCTGGTGAGAACAATATACTCCAATTTACTATTGTTATATATTGGCGAACAGTTATTCATTTCTATTCAGTCCATCATAGGGCTTCACACAATGTATCGACTAGCGTCGCTATAGGCTTACACACATATCTTAACATTTAAATGGGTGTCGTCGTTCCTCTTTTATATAAATATATTACAAGGCAAATGCTGCATAATCTGGTTAGATGACTATTTGATCTTACTTTTCCTTTGTTGAAGCATCCGCAAAGCATTGACAATCACGCCAGCCGCCACAAGTACGACCATCAGGGCAGAGACGAAAATCCATTCTAACATGTCTGTAATGGAATAGATGCGTTCTTGTGTTACACAGAGTAATACAAATGGATAAAGCATATTTATACAAATATGTCATCGATATACCAAACGCAAAAAAGGAATGATTAATATGTAACATATAGAATGTATTATTAAAATAAATGATATTAGTGTAGACGACTAATATTCATTTTATTCCATTCTAAACAATACAAATGCAGTCTGCATTTAATGCAAACATTACATTGTATTATGAAAAGAAGGAATGCATATCAAATCAAATTTACTGTCCGTTTTTAGTTTCGTAACTTTGAAGATAACCGGAATTTTATGTATTTATTTGAGAACCATAATTTGATAAATTAATCAAGCTCCATACTTTATATTTTGCTTTCACTACTTACTATTTTCTGCCTCAGAGCTGAATATTTTAGGGATAAATGATGAACTGAAATATATATGTGAACTTTCTGGGCTTGATGTGGTGTTGTTTTCTATATAAAAAAAATAAATAGAATAATAATACGTAGTTATTCAGATTTACTCCTTAATATTCTTAACTCAGAATATTATCACATTTTCTTGGGTTCAGATAAGTGTTGATAATATTTCTTATTTTCCTTTCAAAGCTTCAATGTCAGTTCATCTTTGAAGACACATTAGATTAACATGTATAAGTAAAATAACTGTCCACTGAATTCATTGAGTCAAACGCCAATCATGTTGGTCATTTAATTGTATTATCAAGTATGTAGAAAATATGTCGACACCGAAATAAACAATCAGTTTTGTGAAAATTAAACTATAAAGATATATCTTGTATATTAATAACATACAACTTTATATGAATTAATCATTCATATTGTATTTTTTCTTTGTTCAAAGTCATTACAGAAAGATAACTACTAAACACTTCTTTACTTCTCTATTTTAACTAATTTCAATGTTCTATATCAGACAATATTGTTGTAGATGATAAGTTGATATCTTGTCAACGATACCAAACTAAAATAATTAAACGAAAAGGAATGAGTGCATTCTTGGGGGATACGTTCAAAATCATGTCATCAAGATGCAAAAACTTACCGAAATTAAGTCATTGTTTTTGTCTACTCTTATTTCATTAAACATATCTGTCCGAACATAATAAAGGCAACTGAATAACAAGGTAACCTGTGGGTAGTGTAATTATGAACTTCATGTTGGTTTTGTTAAAATGATTGATAAAGACATGATACGTAGAGTCAATTGTAAGGAATAAACAGTATCAAATACCAAGCTGATATTTGGGGTCCATACATAAATTCTATCAATTAGAGGCAATGCCGCACACAACCTTGAGTATAATCAATGTTTTCACTTATCATATTTCATCGACATGACTGGTGAAAGCACACATATTACTCGATAAAGTAACAGACACAATCCTATGAAGACAGGTGCAAATAATTGCAAACTCTCATAAGTGCTTTTGTTGCACTCAACGTTTATAAATTAGATATCGTATTTTTTTCAAAAAGGATGGGGGTGATTTCTGGAGAAAATACATGTGCAAACAAAAATACAAATTTACCGCTATGTGATACACCAAAACAAAAAAGGTATACTGCGATAAATTAATTGTTTATGGCTATAAGCCGGGTCAAGTTATATCACTATATGTTAAAATACAGACCGATTTTTTATTTTCAAACTGCCATCTGACAATTGCAAGCAAAGAACAATGAGAGAGAGAAACATACAGCCACAGTGAGAGAGATATTAACATGGCTGGATAAAATAATTTCAGCAAAAGAAACATGTTTGTTTCGCACACTCGTCGCGCTTTTTATTCGAGATACTGAGAAAGATGTCTGAAATCAATGATAAATGATACTATAATTTCCGGCCCTGGTTTCGATTTCATTAAATGTTTTAATCAATAATTTATTTATTTGATTGAAATTGATTTTCAATTTCTTTCTTCTTGCTAAGGTTGGAACTAAGAGATCATTTTCTGGAATTTGACATATGCATAAAAGCTCAAACTACCATAGTATTTCTCAAATCATAGAATTTCTAGTGTGCCTCAAGTCATCTTAAATGAAATTTTTAAACATTGTCTTTTGAGAGGACGAACTTCATAGGTTGTTTTCTAAAACGGAAGGATCTAAAATTATTAAAGTTAAAACCATGGAGCTAAAGTTTATTCCTTCTATTATACATGCCTCTTTTAAAATCAATCCATTCTCGAAAATATAATTTTGCAGAATCTTAACTTTAGCAAACATTTTATGGCATTTATTGAAACTGGGTCTACAGATACGGCATTTTATAAGTTTCGTCCTTGTGTCCCAATGGAACACATATAGACATCATATCATTGGTTTAAAATCACTCAGTCAACCAGGAGTCACCTACCATGAATGCGTCAGATGTAACAGCACACTAAATCGTTGCATGCCGCGACAAGAATTAACACTAGAATCCTTTTCTCATCCGACGGAGATAAATATAACGTAAACACGTCTCACTTCTAAGACCATCGGATATTTTCACTTGGAATTTTTACCACATCGATTCCGGTGAATAATTTACCTAGTAAATGAAATACTAGGTACAATTCTTCAAATATACAGTATATATCATTGCTTCACTTGGCAGGAAATATTTACCTTCAAACTCCACAAGTAAGGAATCCATAAGGATATCCATGTCGCCCCAGGCAACATGCATGCCCATGTCTATCAATATTACTTTTCGAATGCCGAACGAGAAAGTGCTTCCAGTTAATACACAGCCTTCTATTTGATCCATATACAGGCTTCCAACCTCTGTATATTTTTCCCTTGTCACATCATATTTTACAACCAAATAATGTAGCTTACCTATCATCATTTCAATTGTAATTGAAGTTACGTTCGTCATATTACACATGAAATGAAGGATCATGGTTTCACTATCTTGTCCAAGTAGTCGGTGGACTACAAAATATAGAAAGAACTACATTACGACAAGAAACAAGTCTCCGAACTTGAATGTTTGTTTCAACTGTAATAAGTGTAAGAACCACTCGAAAAGATTCAATAATTGTTTAAGCTTGTATACATTATTTTGTTCTCTGAATCTTACCATTCTCCCTCTGTAATGACTGACTGAATAAGCGCTATGCACTATCACCATGACCTTGATATTTAACAGTATTGCAAAGAAGCAAATTAATGCTGTACCTTCCCTAAGCAATACTAATAAATACAAATTAGTGAAGGATTGTGATGAATGATTCTTTGTTCATAATGTACATTGCTAGTCAGTTCATGTGGAACTGTATTTGCATTCATTGTGTCTATCCTTCCAAGGGTACCAGAAGAAAGTGGTAGGATACAGGAATAATGCGGGAGAGAGCAGGGACTCCAAGATGAGAATTAGAACCTTCAAAGCATGAGTGGGGCAGGCAGCAACCTGCATATGCATATCCTATCAATGGTTAGAGCCCATGGTTCTGATGAGTTTGCATGCAAGATTCTAAACCAACTTACGTGAAACAAGAATAGTTGTTTTTCCTTTTTTCCAGAGAATCTTTGATGACTGAATAATTTCCACTGTCCATAAAAGTGATATTTAATAGAAGAAAACTGAGACTGCCTTTGTTTATTTCGATCCTCTGTATTCGGCCAGTATAATTTATGTTAACAGATATATTGTCAGTTTGATTCTTCATTGGGTTATAGATCATTACATTAGTGACTTGTAGTTTACTGGTGTAACCAGAGAAGGTTATTTCTAAAATATCCTTTCCATTTATTTCAAGTTGTTCAATGTGTACAGCCACATTTTCTCCTCGACCGTAAATCGTCGGTTTCCAATCTGCAAAAGAAACAGTTTGTAATATGCCTTAAATGTGATAATGGCATTTCTATTCATTCTTGATAATTTCAATTGATATAAGCCTTAAGTGCAAGTGCATTAGACGGCGATTTATATCACTTTATCCATATGTATCGACTTAACTGTATAATCTGTTTGAATGTCCCTAAGTTCAAGTCTACATATGTTACAATTTACATTTATAAACACAATGTACATCTTTGTTCCCAAGAGGTTTGAAGTCGATTCTAGAGGAGGCAAACAACTAACGCTATTTGTACGTAAGATCGCTTTGTAAAACTACTATGGTTTCATTTAACCATTGCTTACATAATTATATATCGGTCTTTGTAGTAAGATAAACATCAACATATCAAATTACATATCATAATGCACGTTTCATGCAATAATTATTCTATACAATCAGATCTCAATCTTAGGTGTGAAAAATGTCAGATCAGCTTTTTTGGAATTCGCGTTGTTGATTCACTTCTGAATTTATTTACTTTAACTTCTTATTTTTTCGTGGTGCTCAACTAATCTTGATATCTCCTACTACGTTCTTTAGCTTAACGGTTGCATGAACTGTTCCAAAGAACATGAAGAAGACGCATATCATTGTTACAATATCCATGATTTACACTCAGCTATGACTCTGCAATATTCAAACAATGAATATATATATATATATATATATATATATATATATATATATATATATATATATATATATATATATATATATATATATATATATATTGACAGTTGTGGATCACTAGTTATAGGGAAACAGCACATACTTCATTTAGCTGGATGATACAATCTCACTCTTATTTGGGTATATTTCAAAGTGACTGAATTAAAAGATGTAGAGAAATTATCTAAGTAAAGGTTAATATGCCAGGTCTAATTCTGACATGATGCAAACAAATTAGATATCTATAAGAAACGGTAGAGACAAACAACACGTATTTGAAAAATAAGATACATTGTTCGTAGCAATGATGCAAGAAATGTTTAAGAAGGAGAAAGGAAATGACGTGTTAACGTCGGTTGCTGAAAAGTTGATCAGAAATATATTGATGGAAATGCATACTAATAGAAGGATGTTTTTTACGTCTAATACATTGCACACTTTTGATCTTTAGTATGTACAGGGCGGTAGAAAAGATCCAATGTGCCGGACTACATATGATTAATCAAAGCACACTGTCATCACGGCCAACGGTCTACATATCAATCGCAAACATGTTTGTTTTATATTGTGTTAATTTCCCGCAATACCGGACATTGCATAATGTTTATTATTGAGGATAAACCGGAGAGAGAGAGAGAGAGAGAGAGAGAGAGAGAACATATAAACGCTTACATATAGAAAGCAAATACTTAAGTTGGTTACAAGAATAAAGTAAATATTATAAACGAAAGGACGGCTATTCGTCGTATAGTTTGATGTGAATGAACGAAATGACTAATGAACATAAGGACTGTGGCATATACTCTCATTCAAGATTGTCATAGGATAAAGCGATTGATTTTGGTCTGCATTCGCAGATGTTACATCTACAGAAAGGAAGTAGATGATCCTTTTTCTTAGGTTCTAGTTGCAGTATTTTGTATATAAAGTTCCAAAATCTGAGTTCATGATATTACATTGATCTGTTACAGAATAATTACTACACTATTAGGTTTAGCCAATGAGTGAAGAATGATTCTTTAATCAAACGCTTCTGAAGGAACAAAACGTGGATATGAGTTGCAAATTATTCAAGATTTGTAAATATCCTCGACGTGTTGTGAGTGATCATTACAGTAATGATGGCCTTAGCTATTAATACTAACAAACAATCACTAGATTTGGGCGTATAAATCAGCCAAGATGTGATAAATGTCATTTGAAATAGTTGATTTCTCGGCATAACACCTAACCAGGTGTAATTTGTTCTGCATAAAAACCTACCACATCGAATCTGTCTGCATCAAAATGGGTGGACGAAAGTAAACGTTCATGAACGTACGCTCTAATGAAGCCAGAAAATATATTTTCAAAAGAATACAAAATCTTTTAATTATGGTATTCAAAGCAAAACTAGAATTAGTCCCTCGATATAAAACAAATAAGCCCACTCGAAGAAAGATTATCTGTATATAGTATTTGTGATAAAGAACTCGGGACCAACTGCAAAAAATATACAGATGGACAGATGGACAAGCGGCTGCATTTATCTATCAACAGATGTTACAGACCAAAATGAAGACACCACTGCAGCACACGTTGAGACGTGGGGTGGGATAAATCATTAATAGTCAGCAAAATTAAGCTTACAAAATTCCGGTGTTCACTAAATACACCGCTCTAAACATAATAACCCGTAACAGGAAAGAAACTGATTCGCCATGTCACGTAAGCTATTCTAGTGAAATAGATACTGAGAGGAAGTAAAAACTATTATCTTCATTAAACAATGGCTCTCAGACAAATGCAGGACATAATTAGCACGTTTTACATAAAACAAAATATAATTGGGATGCAAAATACAATTATTTACTTGTATCATGAACAATATACAATACAATACAGCCTTGTCCTGCAGTGCTTGATTATGATATATTACGATTTAAGAACCCCAACAGAAAATAACCGTAAGGTTTCATGTTGTATAATAACCATCTGGACCTTACCAGGTTGATATTTCTTCATCACGTTTTACTTATTTTTGAATCTGCTTATTAAAGGTATTTCTTTATTTCAAATG